>OZ020245.1:1986604-2153604 GCA_963971285.1 Astropecten irregularis | reverse complement strand
AGGTGAAGAAAAATGTATATGGCGTGATTTGTTTTCCGACATCTAAATAAAAATATTCTGATCGAACGTCCTTCCAAAGTACCGTAAATCGCAGGCTGATCAGCTTATAAATCTAACTTAAATTTCACTCAGTTATTTTGTTCAATTATTGGCCAAGTAGAAACACTCTTTTCATAATTACTTAATCTAAAAAAAAATATCGTGAAATCCTTCCGAAACCGACCGACGATCGCATTATAAAATCAAAGACGTAAAAACATTGCCCACATCACACCGCAGAGAAATACAGCCTGGTATCCGCGTGCGTAATAGCCACAGTTTCAAAGCAAACGTAGTTAACGTACATTGTGTACGTGCACCAGCGAAAGTCTCAATCAGTACATTACATACACGTGCCGTGGGCTTGCGCGCGGTCGGAAGGCCTACCTCAGTTTTTGGATCGCGGCCGGGTTCGTTCCACCGTTACGGACGGCGGCTCACGGCCGGCCGGCTCGGTACAGAGTTTCGCCGTGGGCTTGAAATGTATGTTGCGCTCGGTCGGTACCTTTTTGGAACGCGGCCGGGTTCGTTACCGTATACGGACGGTGGCCCACAGCCGGCCGGCTCGGTACAGATTTGTAGTAAGAAATGGTGGTTTTCCGATGGAATATTCCGGTGATATTTTTTAGGAATATATCCTCACTGTCCTACCGGGTAGAGCATTTTTGGTGTAATTGATGACCGGATATATTTTTCAGTCCACTGTTAATTCCGACCACTATGCGCGATCTGTGATGAGGTGGATGACCTTTTTATTTCTGTTTTATCATGGATCGATTGGGTCGGCGCCGAGTTTGTGACTTGCTAACATTTTGTCTGTTTGTGGGACAATTCATGAAGGAAATCATTTGAAAATCTTAGCAATTTCCTTCAGCCTTCAGGTATCAGCAGCAGCTTGACATGGACAAAAAATGCGAACTTAAAAAAAACCTCCTCCATACTGTATGCGATATGCGTGTCACGTACACGTACACGGTACATCACATCACAATGCACAGCGCACGTGTTATTCTGGGAACACCCTCCATAGGGCTGCGAGGTTGAGTTTGAAAGGTGGAACAGCCAAAACGGCATTTCACGTGACGTATTTGGTCGAGATGGCACACTGCGCACTATTCAAAATGGCCGACTGAGGGCAAACGGAGGGAATCTCGACACCTTCGGTAAGTTTTGGGTCATTTTTTCTGCATAAAATAATCTTTCGATATTCTAAGTGGTTTTATATGACTCATTGATAAGTACCGATCAGATCCATGTAGTCAGATTTTGTGTTTGGATTTTGGAAAGTGGAAAACTAAGTGGAAACGTACTTCAGGAGTTGGCCAAAAAGTTTTTCTCCAATGTTTGAATGAACTTCTTCGTAACCCTAAGGTCCCTGTCCCCATGTCAGACCTAGGGTTACGATCATCGCAACTACAACATATGCCCCTTTTTCCTTCCCATGGTGCCTTTCCACCATTGTCCAAAATCAACCAGGCGGTATTTGCGATAAGGCTTATTGATAGATGAAATTTTGGTGAAACATTGCAGCACCTACTGCCACTTCTAGATCGTGAATTCCCATGAATTATTTTTTTTCTTGATCCTCATACATCGGTTATGCTTGTGCAGTCTCATTTTTGTAATTGATCCACAACTTTTCGAGAAAAAAATTGACTTTCTGTGTCACTCCGCTTGCCGAAATGTCCGATGTTTACCTGCCGCTTGAAGTGGTCTAGTCCGCATGCGCATTATTGAATCGGGGATTGTGGGTTGACGGGTCCTAAAACTATAAAGGAAAGAAACTACTTTTTGAAAAGTAACTTACCTAGGGGGCCTAGATATACTTTGTTGGTCTCCTCCTCTATATTACCAAGGTTAAATTTTTGGAAAGAGGGCAGGGCTTTGATTTTTGAGGGAAATTATGGGGTAAAAACGGTAACCAAGATTGTAACATTTCACCGCCGCACGGACGGCCGCAGACGAGAATAGTCTGGTTTCCACTCTGACATTTTGAGGACTCTTGATCTGTTGAGTCTGGGCACTAGACTAAGCAGACCAGACAAAATGGCCTCACGCGATCAGACGGTCTGTTTTAAAGTTTACAAGAAGCGCGTAAGAAAATTGAATTTTAACCCTGAAATGTTTAACAAATTTCTTCAATCTAGGCTTTTAAGGACCCAGGAACATTTGCTGAAAGTCAAAAGTATCATTTTTGAGGAGTAGAAGTTAGTTCAGAGCCAAAAAAATCAATGTGTTTTGGGATCCCGTCAACCCACAATCGCCATTGAATCTACCATTTTCTGAAGGGGTGCAACTTGACTTCACTGGTTCCCCCGGTTGCTGCATGCATTGAAATGAATCTGCATGTGCGTGGATACCAGTTGTTGAAGCTTTATCTTTTTTATTGAGGCTGGCTCCCACTTACTGTGTGGTGTGCATGTGGCATACGTGATTTTCATGTCTCCTTCAATAAGCACACCCCTATACAATAATGCTTTTGCCCATACTATAAAATTTATGAATGAACTCGAAATTAGAAATCTTTCCTTAAGTGGAGTGGCACAGAAAGTCGAATTTTTTCTGGAAAAGTTGTGGATCAATTGCAACTAGATGTGTTTGTTGACAAACACTGAGCTGTTTCGCGTATGTTTTTATAAATAATATGAAAAACAAACATGAACGCAATTGGCCCAGTACAGAGAAATAGCGGTGTTTAAATTGTCGTAAACAACTACATGTATCAGGAGCGTCGTCACTCGTCCACCCATACTCGTACACTGTATACAAATTGGTGTACATACAGTACACATGCCCATGAGAAACACAGAATAGCCGAGTCTATTATAGACCAGCGCGCGTAGTATGTATGGTTGTGCATATGGGCGGTGGAAAAAACAAAATGATTGATTTTCTAGCTATGTCGTGCTCCGTTCACGTGTACACAATTGGCGCACTACTATAGATAGCCATATCAGCAGTCCAAAAAGTTACAAAGACCGTGTTTTGTATTATGTTTGACTCTAAATGGCAAAATTTATTATTCAAAAAATCAATAAAAAATCAGTCGATGACGTCATCGTGACGTTACTTCACATTTGGAATAGAAATAGCATTTCCTACCTACCCACCAAGTTTCATCACGATCGGATATTTGCTTATATGTGTTTCTGGGAAAAAATGGCAAAATTTAATATTCAAAAATCAATAAAAAATCAGCCGATGACGTCATCTTGACGTCACTTCAGATTGAGGATACTAGTACCATTCCCTACATATCCACCAAGTTTCATCACCATCGGATATTCCCTTATATGTGAATCAGAAAATCGGCTTTTTGATGATGTCATCATGACGTCTCCACTTTTTGGTATTTTATGGCACATGCCTATAGCCTAACAAATATTTTACCGAAAGAATTTCGAAAATACGATTTGTCGTTCATGAGATATAAGGAAAAGGTCAAAAAATTGAATAATTCGTATAAAATCGCATGATGACGTCATCAACACGTGACTGCAATTTTTGTCTATAACACGTCCCCATATACTTACATACCAAGTTTGAGTTGCATCGGACTTGCCGTTCCGGAGTTAAAGAGCCCTAAAATTTGCACTTTTATGATTACGTAACTGTGCACGTGATGACGTCACGATGACGTACATACGCGGGACACTATTCGGGGTGCTGGTCTAACTATGTGCCAAGTATGAAGTTAATCGGAATTGGCATAATGGTAGAAGTGACTTGTAGAAAATCCCTGTGTTAAGTCTATGGGAAAAAAGTGGAAAAAGAAAAAAAAAAAAAAAAAAAAAAAAAAAAACGAAAACAAAAGCTGTTCCGCTGCATGCGAAACAGCTAAAAATGAGACTGCACAAGCATAACGGATGTATGAGGATCAAGAACAAAAATATTTCAGGGGAATTCACGATCTAGGAGTGGCGGTAGGTGCTACAATGTTTCACCAAAATTTCATCTATCAATTGTTGTTTTCAAAACCCATAGCGTTACGGCACCCCGGAAAGTAAGAGTGCTAGAAGGCTCACGGAGTAGCCTTCTAAATCTAGAAGTAAGTCTTATACACCTCACCATTATGACTTGCATCATTGGAGGAAATTACCCTTTTTCCGTAATAGCCGTCAGTGGAATTCTTCTGAAACGTACTTCACAGAACTTGCGCCGAAAATGTTTCCAAATGACAACAAAAACATCACAAATTGGATTGAAATCGTTCCATCTCTTCTTGGAAAGTCATAGATGAAATGCAGCTTTAAGTTATACTCACGATCATTCTGTGTACGTGATGAAAATCTATGTTTTTCCGACCAACTTCCAGACGATCATGTCACCGCAGTGGCCACACACCAAAATTTCATCTAGAACAAATGTTGTTTTCAAAACCCATACACTACAAGTTGAATAGTAGACCACATTAATCTACCCAAAAGGCCAAGAGATTTTTTGGATTTTGCGCTTTGGATTGGTGAGTGATTACTGATGATTTCATGATTTCAATTCTCTCCTTTGTTTTAGGTAGAAAACATGAACATCTCGGAAGTGGACTTCAACCCAGAATTCATTTCCAGAATGATCCCACGATTGGAATGGAAGGCTCTGTTTGAAGCAGCACAAATGGTAGATTTAAAAAGAAATAGATAAAAAGAAACTACATTGTAATCACAAATAGTGATGAACCTATTTTGAAAGTTTCAGTAATCCATTTTACTAGTCTGCTGCCCTCAGTTGATCAAATCCAGACAGTTTTGTCCTGAATGAGTTATGGGGCCTACTACATTTCTGGCTCCAGCTCCGGCTTCAATTTGGGCATCCATTTTAAAGTACATGTAACCAGTATCAAAATACATTACAGATTATTGACGCTTGCTCCAAAGTCGTTTAAATCAATTCCCAATTTGATTATTTCCCTTTTCTCTGATTTTGAAAATTCATGGAAGCCGAAAGCAAGTGGCATTTTCTATCAGCAAATAAAAGAAAACTATTCTTATTCCTTTTTTTTCAGTTGGATGTAGTCGGTAACCTGCCATCGGAACCAGTGGCTGATTATGAAAACAATGAAGAATTTCTCAAAGCAGCTCACAGGGTCATGCTGGAGGTAAGGCTGTAGTCACTCTTCCTATGGAGGGGAGCATAGGGTAGTCTTCTTTGCATTTCCATCAGAAAATGAAGCACAGTCCACCAAAGTCTGTGAGGTACTGTGGCCTAGTGGTCTGGTGCGTTGTACTCAAGGTCTTGTGCCTTGTGGTCAAATTGCGGGTTCGAATCCTGCTATGGATGTAGTGGTGCTTGCGTCCTTGGGCAAGACACTTTGTCACATATTGCTCCTCTTTTATACCCGGACTGGAGTGAATGTGGGTATACCTGTGAGGGTAGAGATGGCATTGTACTTGACTATCCTTGGCGTGCTTTACAAAGCACATACTCCCCAGGGAGTTGAGATGGCTTTTCAGGAATGTTAATGTTGCCCAATGACCTGGGATGATCATAGGTTTCTGTACCACACAGAACAACACTAAAACAGAGTAATTTTGTTTGCTGTGAATACTGGCAAGGCACATTTGAGTGCGCCCAATAAATAAGACCACGGTACCATGTAAAATCCCAGTCCTCACCCTCAAACCACAGTGTGAATCCACTAAGATCTTCATAAACTCCCTCCCCCATCTGGGACTCATTCTTTGTCATTCGCTTCTCTTCTCTCTCTCTGTGGTTGTTGCAGGTGGAGGTGGTCGACGGCTTCCTGGTGTGCCCGGAGTCCGGCCGCAAGTTCCCCATCAAAAATGGCATTCCCAACATGCTCCTAAACGAGGACGAAGTTTGAAACAAACCCTGAAATAATGACCACCATCAGCAAACTCATTTCAAGGATTAGAGCAAGATGTTTCTCTCAGGACCTCCTTCAAGCATCTGACAGTTGGCTCTCAGCAGATAATTTTGAGTATGCAAGCTCTCATTCGTGGAACCTGCATAAGTACTTGTGCCATCGAAGCGACTCATCTCTTGAATGCTGCTTCTCGTGGATACAGTCGGCAATGAGCAAGTGCCAGAAGAAATGGACCTTAAACTTGGGGTATGCCATCGTCGTCAAACTGTACAGCAATCAGAAGGATGGTGTCAAACCTCTGTTCGACTTTTTCCCTGAGGAAGAAGGAAGTCATCTTGCCTTATACTATGAAAGGCAGAATGACTTAATGTGACTTGTAATGTATATCGATATAACTATCCTGATCATTGTGTCAAATTGTTCCTCTTAAAGGTATCTCAACTTCCTTGCATCATAAGGAATGCATCTCTACTTGCTGGTAGGATGGAAGCAGTTGTAAATGTCAAGGCTTCCTGCTGATTCTTGCTCAACGACACATTTACCATGATCATTGCAACCGGGTTTGGAACTAGAAATATTGTGGGATTTAACCTCTCCCAAGTACTGGAGTTCAACGTACCGGGCAACTTGGCTAAAGAGAATGTCTGAGATTGGACTATACATGTACTTAGTGTTCTCTGAAAAAAAAAAAATTTAAGTTGTAATATCACTGCACGTATGCCAAATTGAGGTTTGTTCATTTTTCTAGACAATTTTTGAGCTGGAATTAGTTTGGAAAAGATTGCCGAGTTAAAACTTGGTTCCTGAAAGATGCAATCCCCTTATTTTTGCTTTGTAAATGGGAACTTCAATTGTAAACTTCAAACTTACTGTGAACATTCCAAAACTGAGGTCAGGGGAACTGAGATCAAAGCAGCCTTCGTAAAATTATTGTGGTGTTTGTTTGAAAAAATTTAAGTAAAAACATTCCCATAATAATGAATCTGTTATGGTTTTCTTTTATTTGTTTGAATTTTTGTGTTGATAATTATGATATCAACATGCCATGTGAAAACAGATATTTATTGAGGACTAAATGACCAAAAAAGCAAAAGCTTGATAGTAAAATCTTCCACTGCACATTTTGTTATGTTATCGTCATGTCACTGACATCATGAAAAATAAATCTCCAAATCAAATTTATATTCGAATAGCGAATGCTACTTGGTTGTTGCTAAGAACTCTGCTCCTTGAACCATCTGCCAAGATTTGTCTCTATTTTCTGACAAGTTTTTTTTTTTAGGAATAATCACCTATTCGCTTCGTTATGTGTATGGTGTTATTGATTACATGCTATAATCTTGTAAGAAGAAGACCGATTTCCCCTACATGTAACTTGCTCAAGTTGTATTCGTCAATTTCAATGTTTCAATCAGAAAGTCATGTAATTGGTATTTTGTGTAATAAAATGTTGAGAAATTCTTATTTTAAGCACTACTTATTTTGTTGATATTATCCTTTTCAAAATTTCTTGTATATAATCATTGAAAGGTGAAAGAGAGTGAGGAGTAGGAGGCTACGAACCCCGGAATACCGTACCGGTGCTCTACAAACTGAGCTATCCAGCCTATGTTGGTGGTGTCCCAAATGTTAATTCACAAGTTTTGGGTTTGTACTACTAGCCTAACTGATACAAATGAAAATTTCATATTCCTGAGCAAAACTGATGTCATAAACATAACAATTATGGGAACTTAAATGTTTTGTGCACAAATCTGACAAATTTACAAGAGGATATTTTATTCTGAACTTAATTTTATTTATAGTTTATTTCCATGGTCAACCAAAAGAAGAGCATTTGATTTGCCAACCAAATGTACAGGGGTTTATATTTTGATGTTTTCCCTCTATTTATCCAATTCGTGGGTTCATTCAAAGGACTGCATACATGTATGAAGCAAAAATCGGTTCAAAAAGATACACGGAAACGGATCTATTTTTTCAAAGCTAACACATTATATTTAGAAGAACGTGTTTTGAAAAGTCGAACATTATTTTTTTACGGCTCTGGTGCATTAACAAACACCTAATCAAATTTAATGACCGAACATCTTCATGTTTCGGATTTTTGTTCTTTTTTTTTTTTGAAAATGCGATAATATTTGAATAATTGAATATGTTTTTTTATTTGAATGCTTTTCCACAGTTCCAAATCCCTTCACAAAACAGCCGTACATACATAAAACATCTGTTGATTGTGTTAGGTTTACGTATTTCATCCGATTCTGAAAAAAAAACCTTTTTGACCCATGGGAAATGTGTTACGGCTGTCGTAGCCACTGCGTTCTCTTAAAGGGAGGGTACAGAACTGGTCTTTGCGACAAACCCGTTGCTGACAATGAATGCACATTATGTAATTCATCATATACCATAACTGACAAACCTGAAGAAGTTTGAGGTCAATCAGCCATCTGGGTTACGAGAAAATAGTGAAAACCCGTGTACGGAGAACTGTACACATTTCAACGAATGAATAAAACGCTTCGAAGCGATTTATTCCAATCGGGAAATAGTTTCATTTATTTCTCAACGAATATGGCATTTCAGACAAAAACATTTCATGGGATGTTTTCTCCTATCATCACCATTATACTGTGTAAGTTTTATGTGAATCTGTGATCATGAAGTGTATTTTGTCTTACCAATTCTGTACCCTCCCTGTAATGAATTGTGCATAATATACAATGTATAAAGAAAAAAGAAATCCCTGCAAAACACTGCATAGCCCCTTTGATATCAACTATACAGACAACTTTCACATTTTCTTTTGTCATACTTATCTTGAATCATACCAATCTTGAACCATTCCGTTAATGTGAATAAACTGGGTAGAGACGATAGGTTAATTGCTATACTGCCCGATTGATATCGAGTTACAAGTGGAATTTGGACATTCTCTCGTAGAAATATTTGACTGTTCTGTACCCAGCAAAGTAATAATGAAAATTCTATTTATTGAATACAATTCCCCTTTAGCATTCCACGTGTGTGCACGTTCAACATGCGTTTATTGTTGTTCTATCGGGTACGTAATCCTATCCAGATAGCCATAGGCCTACAGCTAGGCTTTAGTTATTATGAAGTACATGTACATGTTAATTAGCAAGTGTTTACTCATCATTTCCCATCTGTAGTAAATTACAACTTATCTGTTCGCAGAGAAAGGCCGCCAACATCAAAATCATTTACTCCGTATCAAGCGTGAGAACAAAGATCAAAACAAACAGCTAAGCTCCTACACGTAGGACTGTGTTTCGATCTTAGGCTTATGTCTCCACTATTAACTATTAGCCTTCATGGGCGCCTTAAGAACGTAGAGAAAGCCTGAATAATCCGGATCGTCGTTATAAGTCAAGCTGCCGGCATCGATGACTGCCTTGACTTTCTTCCAACAATCATTTTTGTCCAGCACAGTCACGCATCCCTCGGAGATGGATCCCGGGTGCAGGCCCATGCCAAATCTGTGTATGCAAATAATATGCAAATACGGAATACAGCAACCACGAATGATTTATAGAATTAAAGTTATACCACACTGCATCAACGCCTATAACTTGGTATCCAGTTGCATTCTTTGCCCAACTTTGAAAAAGTGAACTCATTACCTTCCTCCAGGAACGGTCGGCTCGTCGTATCTGTAATAAGTAGCATTATCTTTCTTCGGGTAGAGATTGAACCAGTCGATGTTGTGTTTGCTGTGAGTGTATCGTGAGCCAATAAGATATTCATTGAATGGTGTTGGTCCCCCTTGTTCTTTGTCATCTTTTACCATTGTGCTCGCTGTACAGCACCTTGCTGATTTAATCCTGAAACAATGACACAATTTTGGGAGTTCACAATTACATTTGATAGTTTGTATGATGGGGGTAAACAACAAGGAAAATATGTTTGGTGACATCATCACGAAGCAGAAACCGAGTCAAAAAGATAACAAAACCAATGTTTACATGAAAAGGGGTACTTTTTCGGAGTCGAACGTATTTTTAAAGATAACACAATTACCCTATTGATTGTTTTCCCAAAATCAAACGTATGTTTTTACGACTCGGGTGCAATTCCAAAATCCCCCGGGAAAAAGTTAAACGACCCATGCATCTTAACAACTTTATCTTTCTTATTTGAATGCAATTTTCAAATGCTATCCCCAAAACCAATAAGATGTTGTTTGATGTGAATGCATTTCCCTACTTCCGAATGAGCGAATACACGGGTTTATACCTTGGCGGCCATCTTAGACTTTGATCGCAACTTCAGAACGAGGCACTTCCACGCACGCGCACTTTTCGAAGTGTAAACCCATCCGTTGTCGAAGACAATACACGGGTTTACACTTCGGCGGTTTTGATTGCGACTTCAAAACGGGGCACTATCACGCACGCGCACTTTTCGAAGTGTAAACCCGTGTATTCATGGCCGGGCATTTAACAGCCGCGCCGTATATTGAATTAGTATATTAGGCTTTCGATGCTTCGACTTATAGGTATAATTCATGATTGGTAATGGTCACAGAACAGCACTCACACTTTGTCTCATCCAGCATAATCATGAAATAATAAACCTGTGAAAATCGTAGGTCAATCGGACATCTGAGGCAGCGAAAACTATTTTCCTTTTTAAAACATGAAGAAAGGTTATACCCCGAGATCAAAAAACTGTTTTCGGTCTTTGATTGACTAATTTCTGGACTAAATACACCATTTCAGGCGGAAATATTTTAACGGTATGTTTCTACCAGCACAATCTTCATACCCTGAAAGTTATAGGTAAATATGTAAATTTCTTTTGGGGTATGTTACCATGCAATACCTTTAATTAAAAGGAAATAAGGATTGGGATTTATTATAGGCTTACCCTTTCGTGCAAATCAAGCAACCTTTGTTTCTGTAGAAGTAGCAGACGACAGCATTCGGATTCTTGGCGGGACCACCAGCAGGGCTGTCTTTGTCCGGATACTGGGCAGGAGCCTTAGTGCTTCCTTTGAGTCCCATGCAGCATTTTTGAGGATCACTATAGGGGGGAGTCAAAAACTCGGTCAGGCTTTCCGATTTGAAAGGTTTGAACATCAAATTAAACAGTCGGTCATTAGTTAAGTAGGCATATTCGATGCCTCGTCTTGATACATGTCCAAATTAAGAAACAAGTTTATGATTCAAATTATTTTGAAACTCATCCCCCAAGTTTTGGATGTTGTAGCTATTAATATCACTTTCTGTTTCTTATTTAGTCTTCTCAAAACACTTAACGAGCACCAACTATCAAAGTCGAATAAAAGCCAGAAAACAACCAGACACACTAAATGCAACTACGTTTGGCGTTGCAGTCAAGCAGAATTAAAGAGCCCCTCCGCAAAGTTGTAAGCACTCACCGTTGCGCACAGACACACACGTCATCCGTACTAGTACTACTAGGGGATGCTTCCTTGGCCATCGCGAAGGCACAGACGACCACCACAAGCAAATGAAACGTCGACATCTTTCTGGCGTATTAAAGCTATAATACTGGAAGAACAACAAGAGAATCAACTGTATAAGCGGACTCTGCCATTGACACACAATCTAAAGGGTATGTAAGAGTAGGTTAATTATTACAGGCAACCTGCATGGAAACAACCTACACTCCTGAAAAGGAAAGTTTGGGTAGTTTAAAAGTCATTATCCTGACAGTTTCTCTGTATTCCATATGAAATAATATACAAATGAAACCATTAATGTTATTTCACCTTGGAGATTGCCTGGAACGGATTGCCTGAAATTATCTCGGGTGACATGGGCCTATCATAGACTTGGTTTTTACGACGGATTTTCAAAGGTGACAACTCGTCGTTTGCCGTCAGTTAACAAGTCATTTGCCGGTGTGAACACCATCGTACGATCATCCGGTAAAAAGGCCTGGTGAGTCGATTTCACGAAGCCTTACGATCGATCGTAACTCGATTTACGAAGGATGACCCATCGTAGCCTACGTAAGGCTGCAATGCATCATTATGCCCTACGATTGATAGTAAGTTACGATGAGTTTGGTGAAATCGACCCTAGAGATGACTTGTGTGTGGCATGGAGTTATCTCTGTACAAAAGCGCACACAGATACATGTATTTAATATTTGTGTAAGAAGTAAACATTATCATGACTCCTGTATTACTATGCTTTTCCTTGTGAAAGAAAAGAAATATCATGTACTTTCACGTGCGTATAGCGGATAAAATGTTAAACTACCTTAAACGCGCTGTATACAGTTCACTTCTCCAGTCTGTTTCTCGATCCTTACGTCAGTAAAGGATGGCACGCTTCCTCTAGTGCAAAGACGTCAAAACGATGTTGACTGTTCACGTTCAACAAAAATGTCTGATGCCGAGCTGTGGCAGCTGCTTTTAAACTGGAATGCAATCTGTGCGTGACCGGCTAACTGGTCGATACATTTTTCGAGCGGCCAACAAACACGTATAGGCCTAACTATTTCCCGGGCAAATCACTGGTCACAGTCAGAACGATTTATGCTGCGCATATTGCTGTTGACTGGTACCCAGCAACAGTTTTCGTATGCTAAGCCACTATACGGCACTTTCCAAAACGTCTGCCACGACACAGACTGTATGGTTCCATTATTTTCGCACATGCATGCTTAGGGGTGTGGTGGTTTTTTGACAGAGTTGCATGCTTCAAAGAAAATTTCGATCAATTTAAGCTTTGAAGACAGAGACAAGCCATGGTATCGAAAAAAGGCCTTTATTGTTCACTGTAACACAATTAGGCCCCAGAATGCCACTTATGAGGGCTAAAAACAAGTAAAAAGCAATAAAAGAGAAGATAAGGGCATGATAATATTAGGAAGAAAGATGATTGTTTATGTTATGTTAAACTGAGACAAGTCATTATTGGTAAGGGGAAACAGGTTGGAGATAAAGAGTTTCATAGGAGAAGCAGTGCGCAGGAAGAAGCTGAAATTTAACAGTACCTCACAGTATTGTTTAGTAAAACTACGTGTGTATATCATTATAGAAAATACAATAACTAACGAAATCAAGTACAGGCAACTGTCATAAACCAACATATGGCGTTTTTAATGTTTTGTTTATCAACATCACATTCTTGCATGTCCATTGCCATCTGGTATAGAAAATGAAAACCGAACGTGTACGTGTTTCCCCTCGATTCAAATTGTGCACGTAAACAAAAATGTTGTATGGAGCTGCATCAGCTGGCTTTTAATTTAAAAGTAATTCTGGCATCAGTTCAAATTTAATGTAAAATATATATTACATAGGGCCTATATTATATTGCCTATTAAAGGAAAATATATGCGGGCTTGGTAAATAACTGAATAAATTCTGCTTGTGCACTTATAAACCCGAAAGATAAATTATAACCCGACTCTTTTGTGTCATTGCAACAACCGCAATGTACAGTACAGGATTGGTATATAATACCCAAACGAAAATATTCACAGATTTACCTACAACCTTCAGGATATGAAGATGGTGCTGGTAGAAACATACCGTTACAATACTTCCGCCTGAAATGTTGTATTTATCCAGAAATTAGTCAAAAAGACCGAAAACAGTTTTGATCTCGGGGTAAGATCAAAACCATTCTTTATGTTTCATAAGAAAAAATGAGTCAGGTTTTCGCTATTTTCTCCTGATTCGTCCGATTGAGCTCAAATGTTCAAATGTTTATCATTTCAAGTACATGTTTGATCATACAAAGTGCGAATGCTGTTCTGTGACCTTTAAAGGTAATATCATACTTTGGTTTTTATCAAAGAAATACAGATTCATGGGCAAAAATATCAAGGAGAATACAGTATTCCAGTCATCTGTGAAAATTTCAGTCCCATAGGGTGCCCGCTTTTAGAGAAAACAGTTAAAACAGCCACAGTATTTCTTAAGTCTTTTCTCTTTTATTTTTGATCTTTTAAAAGATCAAAAAGATTTTCGGTCGTTGTTTTACTAGTTTCCGGATAAATACACCATTTCAGACGGACTACTTTTAAGGGTATGTTTCTACCACCACCATCTTCATACCCTTTAAGTTATACGTAAATCTGTGAACATTTCTGTTTTGGTTTCTTACCAAAGTATGATATTGCCTATAACAATCGTGTATTATACCTTTAAGACAAAGGGAAAGGGGGCACAAAATGTAATAAAAGAGCTGTAATAAAAGAAAGACCGTTATCCTTCAGATTTGTCGAACTTCGTTCTGGAAGCCATTTATGTCTGTCTAGCCCAGCCCCACGGATTTCATTATACTTGTTCCATCGTATTGATTGTGTATATAATAACCGCTGGTCGTTAAATGACATTAAGAACACATGACATTTTCTAGATTTAAAAACGAAGTATAAAGACCGATAACTATCGTGTAGGCCAATTCTACCGCTATTTTTGTCGTGCGTGAAATTCCTGCCGTGTATCATTTCATTGATTTTGCAGTTACATCAACAAAACAAACAAACAAACAAAGAAACACCCCAACAAACAACAATACATTTTACATATAATATATAAAAAGAGAGTTTAGGCCAATGCCCCCCTCACTGACAAATTAAAAGTGCAATGCCGCCATAATCTATAGGGAATAATATGAAAATGTCAACGATGGAACGAATAAGAAGCATGCACGTTACCACCAGCAATAATTTAACCCATACCCATTAAGATGTATACATTAAGATGTATACATAATGCATGCTGGGAAAATACTTGATCTTTTCAGTTCTTAAGCGCCAATTATATGAAAAACGCGTTGTATAGGTTATAGGTGCATGACTTTCTACTCCTAATAAGACATAGCAGAAGCGCGCTGTTAGAAGAAGGGTATAACCCCCAAAATATTGGCTATATAGTGTACAGTCAGTGCAGCTGTTTTACGAAACACTAAGATTAGTTTTAAGATGAGTTGTATCATAATTATTAAGATGTCACTTGTATCAATAGAGTGAACTGTGTTGTGACATCACACTTTGCTTAGCATATAAAGAGTTCTTTTCAGTGGATTCAACTCAATCCAGTCAGTGCACCCTTAGCACTTATAACCAGCATCATCTGAGTGAGGCAACCAGTCACTCTCCTGAAGACGAACAGAGCACACTGTTCGCAACGTGCGTCGAGTGTTAAACCATGCACCTGTTACAGAAAAGATTGCATGGTGTTACTGCAGACCTATCTTATTTAGCGTCAACATATAAGATTGATGGACATTATTTTTTAAAAGAAATCAACGCAGAGGGCGTATGCCAATATTACGCTTTAAAGCAGATAACCATGAACACTTACTGTGTGGGCCTATTCGACATGAGAAAGAACAGTGAAAGAAGCCATTAAAAAAAAAATATCCCTCTGCAAAGCGGCTGAAATAGACCCACTTTCTCACCCAATTGCATCACAAATGGAAGCCCAGAGTCCAGGCAGGAGGTCCAGTGCCATATTTCTTCAATCCCTGATTTTCATAGCTCTCAGAAATCTCTCAATTAAACTAATATTGAGTGCTTAACTTTTATTAATGAGCACGGCGGACGGATTTTGGGACTATTTACTTGGGTGCACCCTGCAACAGGACCACCGTCCGGCCAGGCAAGGTACGGGGAATTTCCACACATGAGAGCTTTCCACGGAAAAGGAGGTGATTTTTATTTATTCACGGTGCTTGATCTGTTTCAAACCCATGGAATTCCTTGTCTGATTTGGATGAAATGGTGAGATAAACATAATACTGTGTGATGGAGTATAGGGAGGGGAGGGGAATCTATTATGACTGTGGGCAGGGGAGGGGGCATTCACCCACCTCCCCATTGAATTGCCTTTCCGATGTTAACATTAATGACGCCACCAGTCTTTCCAACCTTTCCTTATTTGAGCGCATGGCCGGACTTTCAATTCCTTGGTCTATAGGATCAATCATATACCCTTGACCAGTGGCGCACCCAGGGGGGGGGGGGGGCTCGGGGGGCTTGAGCCCCCCCCCCCCAAGAGGGTCCCTGAAAAAAAAAAAACGAAAATAAAGAAGAAAAAAAAAAGGAAAAAAAGGGGGGGGAGAGGGAAAGGGAGAGGGGGAGGAGGGGAGGGGGGGGGGGTATTCACAAAATGTTTTGTGGGAGAACATTTTTCTTTGAGCCCCCCCCCCCCCCCCCCCCAAGACAAAATCCTGGGTGCGCCGGTGCCCTTGACTAGAACTATGGGCCTTTACGAAACTTGGCTTGAGACTAGGCTTGGGACTTATTCCACCACCGCCATTTGATGCCAACAAAATAAAACGAAGGGATTGGGCCACATGATGAAGCTGGGGAAAGGCTTCAGCTTCGCCATATATCTCAAGCCCTTCATTTCATTTAGGACACAAAATGGCAGTAGAAAAACAAATGCCAAGCCTAGCCTCAAGCCCCATTTCGTAAAGGCCCTATGATCCAGCGCACACTTCTTCAAAAATTGCACTGGAATAGCGCAGTTCTGAAAATTGCAGGGCAATCTAAATTGCACAGTTTGCGTAAGTTTGAAACTTTGAAGCACGGTCGAAAGTTGCGCTCAACAGACCAACTAGTATTGGGCCTTTAAGACAACAAAATTCTACACTTCAGGAAAGAAAGAATGGAAGGCATTGTTTGAAGCGGCACAAAATAGTTGATGTCAAAAGAAAGAAATAGATATAATGGAAACCAATCAGAAAAAATAAATAATGGTTATAAATCTGATTCTGATTGTCAGTGCAGTCAGTTATCCATTGAGTTTGTTGCCCTCGGTTGTTCAAATCCATACAGTTTTCTTCGAATGGGGGCCTTTATCCAAACTTCGGGGATTGTAGCTTTACGGGTCCTAAAACTATAAAGGTTAGGAAACTTCTTTTTGAAAAGTAACTTACCTACATATACTTTGTTGGTCTTCTCCTCTATATTACCAAGGTTAATTTTTTGGAAAGAGGGCAGGGCTTTGATTTTTGAGGGAAATTATGGGGTAAAAACGGTAACCAAGATTGTAACATTTCACCGCTGCACGGACGGCCGCACACGAGAATAGTCTGGTTTCCACTCTGACATTTTGAGGACTCTTGATATGTTGGGTCTGGGCACTAGACTAACCAGACCAGACAAAATGGCCTCACGCGTTTAGACGGCCTGTTTTAAAGTTTACAAGAAGCGCGTAAGAAAATTGAATTTTAACCCTGAAATGTTTAACAAATTTCTTCAATCTAGGCTTTTAAGGACCCAGGAACATTTGCTGGAAGTCAAAAGTATCATTTTTGAGGAGTAGAAGTTAGTTCAGAGCCAAAAAAATCAATGTGTTTTGGGATCCCGTAAACCCACAATCGCCCAAACTTCGGCTCTGGTTCCAGCTCAGGCTCCATTTTCGAGGTAAAGTGCATTAAACAGGTATCAAATAGAGGCTTTTGGCTACGGCTTAGAAGTAGATACATGTATACATGTACTATGTGTTTTGCAAGAATACTGAGCTTCAGCTTCAGTGAAAAACCACAATGTATCTTTTCAGCATTTGGATGACAGAGACGAAGCCGGAGCCAAACCTGAGGTTTGGAAAAGGCTCCTGATCTGGAAGTGGCTGTTTCACCCATGTAGTCCATGGATGGGACCACTGTGCTACCTATCTTTGCCAATATGGATTTTGAAATGAAAATCTTGTGGCAGCCTCAATATTATGTATGCGTCTTGATATTGTTCATCTTGGTAGAGCGCCTGTACGGTATTCAGGAGGTCGCCGGTTCGAATCCCGCTTCAGTCAATTTTTCTTTGTTCACTTTTCAATGACTTTAAATTCAGTCAGTTTCCCTTGTGGTTATTTGATGATTATATTAATTAAAAAACCGTATCCTCTTTGAGTGATCCCCCATGTACCGTTCCCAGGTTGCAGCATTGTTGCGTGTATCATTGAAACGATCCCTGGGGCACGGCGGTGTGTGCGTGGTTTCATGGCTTCCGACTGCCAAACGAACAAAGATAATTGACTATTGGGGTCACCACCATTTAACGTAGGGCTGGATAGCGCAGTTGGTAGAGCGCCTGTACGGTATTCAGGAGGTCGCCGGTTCGAATACCGCTTCAGTCAATTTTTCTTTGTTCACTTTTCAGTGAAAAATTTACAAGAGAACTTTTCTTTCCCAACTTTATTTTATGCCGAATCGGTTTCCATCAAGCAATACAGCTTTTTGATTTGCCAATCCAAATTTTATGTATATGTAGGTTAATTTCAATTTTGATATTTTTCCCAACTTGGGTTCATTCAAAAGACTGGCAAATGTTGACCTAGAACCAAAATAAGACTTGCCATTTGCCTTCTGGTGATGACTGTTACATGTAAAGACAAAAATCCCTTTAAAGTCCCTTTAATATCAACGTTCACATTTTCAGTTGTCATATTCTGTACCATTCCGTTAATTGTGGCGTGTTGATATTAATCTCGGAATATAGATATCTCTAATATTCCTAATAGAGATATCTCTAATATTCCTTATAGAGATATCTCTAATATTCCTTATAGAGATATCTCTAATATTCCTTATAGAGATATCTCTAATATTCCTTATAGAGATATCTCTAATATTCCTTATAGAGATATCTCTAATATTCCTTATAGAGATATCTCTAATATTCCTTATAGAGATATCTCTAATATTCCTAAAAGAGATATCTCTAATATCTAATAGAGATATCTCTACTCCTAATATAGGTACATGAATATATATCTATAATCAATGGAGATATCTCTATCAGGAATATTAGAGATATCTCTATTATTAGTAATAGAGATATCTCTATTCCGAGATTAAATGCTAACTTTGCTCGTCATGGTTAATCCGAATAAATTGCGCAAAGAGATGTACGTTCATTGCTACCGTCCGATTGATATCGAGACGTGGAATTCGCACATTCTCTCGTAGAATCATTTTTTAACTTCTGTACCAAGCAAAGTATTGTTTAATATTGCTTTAGTGAGTATACTTTTTTCAGCATTCCACGTGTTCATTAAATTTTAAGGCTATAAAACGAAGAGTAGACATGCAAACACAGAAACAAACAAACACCCAACAAACAAAACAGACAAACAAACAAACAAACGACCAAGTAAAAACCAAACACACTGTAATCTCTTTTCAGACCAATTGGATTGACGCAAATTTTAAAACTAAACCTAAATTGACAAAATGAACCAAATCAAACCCTTAAAGAATTTATGTCACAACAATTCCAGTAGCTGTTATTTTGTTGCACATAATCGATATCTGTAGTCAACAACCACTTCGTACTGTCTCGTAAATATTTTGTATCAATTGTTTTCATTTAATATTTATTCGTTTTGGGAACGCCAACTAAAACTAAACAAACAGAGGAAATAATGATTACGTAATGGCCGATGACGTCAGCTGATGAACCCAGGTTTTCACATGGACCACAAACGTTTCATTTCAATCTATTTTTCATGTTTAAAAAAAAAAAAAAAGCCTACAACTAACCAGTGCAAATTTCATCAAAGTCGGTTCGCTCGGTTGTCATGTTTTCGCCAAGGACGGCAAAACGGTTTAGTGTGTGTGCATACGCGACTTTGTATGCACACATTACGTAAACTTCAAATGAATTCAGCTCATGCATGTTTGGCGGTTTTTCAGATGCAGTTTTCTCGAATACGACGCCATTTCAGAGGAACATGTTTCATGGAAACATTGGTTTTAGTATTCGAACTTTATGTTAAGTGTAGAGAGGAACCAAAGTGACGTGCGTTATCCCCACAAAGTGTGTATATAAATTACATTTAACGAAATTATTTATACCTGTTATGGTAGACGGTTACCACGACTAAAATCTATCTATTATTAGGCCTATACTAAATGAAATTGATCCACAGATAACATTCTAATGGCTCAGTTGGGAGAGCGCCTGTACGGTATTTAGGAGGTCGCCGGTTCGAATCCCGCTCCAGTCAATTTGTCTTTGTTCACTTTTCAATGACTTTAAATTCAGTCCCCTTGTGGTTATTTGATGATAACATTCTAAATAAGCTTTGCTTGGTGGAAGAAACATAAGAAAGGAAGAACATTCCAAATACCACAAGCAAGCGCAACATGAAAGAGCACTTTTTTTCTTTACTTTGGGAGCATCGGATAGGCCTACAATCTATAATGAATAACACTGAAAATTTCTTCATCCAAATACAATGTGTCTCTTTATTAATGGAGAGAAGGAAGATCAATACAAATAAACCTCTACACGTAGGCCAACCTTTCTGTGTTTCGCTCTTGTTTCTTCACTCTTTAGCCTATGACCTTTATGGGGCCATGATGACGTAGAGAAAGCCTGAATAATCGGGATCGTCTTTATAAGTCAAGCTGCCGGCCTCCACGACTTCCATTATTTTCTTCCAACAATCTTTAGACCCGCTATTATTTTTATCCTCCAGCACAGTCACGCATCCCTCGGATCCTGTTCCCGGGTGGAGGCCCATAAGATCCCTGCATGTAATTACGGAATACAACAAACATCAATGATTTCGTAAACAATTTACACCATTGCCGGCACTGCACTATCTACCCACACGTGCAATATAATTTATACCTTACAACGCCTGACTATGCGGCACTTCAGCCTACTTGGTGACTTGACGGTCATGGTCAAACAAGTCAAGATTATTCTTTGATCCATATACTTGAACTCGCTATGTACTGCTTATGTAACGGTCACACGGCCATGTTACGGACCTGCGGATGCCTGCTTATAATTATTTGGATAATGAAAATGCGTAATTTTTAACCCAAATTTGAGCAAAATCTACGCTATATTCTGCGGACGATACGGATTAGTTACGGATGTTACGTATGAATTTCGGACGTTACGGGTAAAACCTGCGGATGAGCCCAACCGCTGCCAACCCGCTGACACAAAACGGACGACTTACGGACGATACGGATGAGTTACGCTCGTGTCTGCGCATGTCGGCTTCATGTGGCGTCCGCACCATCCGCATATAAACCAACGCAGATTGGCTGCTTCAGTCCCATTTCATTAAGTCTGAGAGCTAGTTCCAGTTATTTAAACAGTTTTTAATTTTTACCCCATCTTTTTGGACTTTGGTGAGCATCATGTCTGGCAGAAGAAGTAGCAAAAAACCAGGAAGAATCCTCCAGTGAGTCAGCAGCCACAACAGGCATCCGCACACCCGGAAAAGGGTGCGGACCACCTACGTATCTTACGTATCCTGCGGATGAGTTTACGTATCTTACGTTACTTTGAGTAACGTACTTTACGTATGGGTAACGTATATTCTACGGATGCTTACGTAAAATCCATCCGCAGCAACATTTCGAGATATTCAAATTCCCGCTGCGGATCTGCGTATGCCTGCGGATCCTGCAGATCCTGCGGATTGGGTTACGGATGGATACGGATGATACCGTAAGTGGCCGTGTAATGTACACATTCATGTACATGTAGATGCATATAATCCGTGCAATTGCACTTGCCCAATTACATTAAAAAAAATGATCTTACCTATGTCCAGGATCGGTCGGTTCGTCGTATCTGTAATAAGAGTTCTTATTTTTCCTCGGGTAGAGATTGTACCAGTCGCGACCTTTGTTAGTTCTCTTCACGCCAACAAGATATTCATTGCATGGTGTTGGTCCTCCTTCTTTGTTTTCATCTTTTACATTTGTGCTCGCTATACAGCACCTTGCTGATTTATCCCTGAAACATGCAATGACACAATTTTGTGTGTGTGAAAAATCAGTGAAGGCGTGAAAATTTGCTAGTGACTGAATGGTGAGGGTGGGCTTATACAGGACATGAGGGTGCGTCACACAAAATATAGCCCCCAAATCAGGCGCAGTTCTAGAGCCAACATTTTTTTTTATTGGGGGGGGGGGGGGGGGGGGGCTAACCTAAACATTCAAGCGCTTATTTAGTGCGTTCGATTTGGTCACTCGAGCTTACTCCGGGAAGCGCGACAGCGTTCGATTTGACTTTGACGTCACATCTCGCGCTTACTCGGGCCTGGCCTAAGTGAGCGACTCGCCGAGCGGGTTACTTCGGTAAGTATCCCATAGTGCATTGTTCCAAGATGGCCAAAATGCAAACAGACGGAACTTTTCGTTGTAACGAAATTGATAATAATTTTTTGTTTGAACTTGTGGATGAGTAAAATAAGCCAGGAGAAGTATAATTCGGAAGAAAATCATTTTTGAAACTGGAAGTGACAGAAATGGGGAATGATATGGCCGAATGTTGCTTTTATCGCCTTATAATCGACGATTGGATGCAGTATTTGCAACGCACGACCTCTTGACTCTTGACCTGTCTAGTTGAAACTCGGGCAAATATCGTTCGTTTATTACTAGCAATTGCGCATGTGCACCTATACCCGAGCTGAAAGCACGAGTAAGCGCGAGTAACCAAATCGAACGCGCTAATTAAAACGATCGCGTAAGCCGCGCGGCCGTTACGCGTTGCGCGGTACGCGGTACGCGATGTACCAGAAACATGATGGAACGCCGCAGCTATATTTGGTGGCTTAGATTGTTTGTCGTTAATTCCATCATTAAATTCGCAAATGTCATCATTTTAATTGCCGTTTTGTCATTCCGGTTGCCAATTCCAACATTCAGTTTGTCATTCTGTCATTCTGTTCGCAAATTCCATCATTCAATTTGGCAAATTTAATGAGTGATGGTATTACCGAAGCAAATAATCTAAAGAAGATAGCTACGGCGTTCCATAAAAACGGATTTGAATTACCGTTTACAAAATGGCTCCGTGAAAGACGCGTCCACGAGCAGGCAATGCGTCATCTATTTTCTTTTTTATATATAATTTTATCTATGGCTAGAAGACCCAATATTCTGGGTTTTTCTAACACTCGCTTCTGCTATGTCTTATTAGGGGTCGAAAAACATGCACATAGGCCACACAACGCGTTTTTATGTAATTGGCGCTTAATAACTGAAAAAAAAATCCAGTATTTTCAAGATTTTTTTTTCCAATTGCATTTTTTGGGAGGGGGCTACCCCCACACTTGTTAAAGTTACTAATTATTTTTCGTCGTGCAGATAGAATTATGCAAGGAATATTATGCAGAAATAATAAGCACATGCACCGGTACCAGCATGCATGCAGTTTATGATCTACCAACCTAGATCTATAAACGTAATCCTTATTCGATACTTTAGGTTCATCAAACTATTAGGACTGGGGCCGATTTCACGAAGCACTAAGATTGATCTTAAGTGTGAATTCATCTTAATTGCTAAGCAATAATTATGTGATGTCACAATACAAATCACTATGGTGATACTGAACAACTCCTCTTAAGATTAATCTTAGTGCTTGGTGAAATCCAGCCCTGGGCTTACCCTTTCTTGCAAATCAAGCAATTCCTATCTCTGTAGAAGTAGCAGACCACAGCATTCGCATTCTTGGAGGGACCACCGGCAGGACTTTTTTTGTCCGGATGCTTGGCAGGGGCCTTAGTGTCTCCTTTGAGTCCCTTGCAACACTTTTTGGGATCACTATAGTGGAGAGGGGGGGGGGGGCAAAACTCTGTCAGGCCCTCCGATTTCAAAGGTTTGAACATAAAATGACACAGTCGCTCTTGTTAACATTAAGAAAACATATGATACAAATTATAGTTCAAAACTCGTCAGGCCAACTCATCCCCTCAGGTTTTGGATGTTGCAATGTTTTTTCCCTTCTTTGTTTTGTTTAGGTTTTACCATCACCTTTTGTTTCTTATTTAGTCTTCTCAAAACACTCAACGAGTAACGAATATTAAAGTCGAATAACAACCAGAAAACAACCAGACACGAAATGCAACTACATTATTACTATATTAGTGCTGCTGTCCCTTCTTTGCTAAACACAAACTGGTTAGAAAAACTGATTAGAAAAAAAGGTTTTGACCACTCACTGTATCGAACAGACCGCACACGCGCCATCCTTAATACTAGTACTACTACTAGTACTAGTGCTAGGCGAAACTTTCTCGACCAATGCGAAGGCACAGACGATCACCACAAGCAAATGAAACGTCGACATCTTTCTTTCGTGTTAATGCTGTAATATTGGAAGAACAACAAGAGAAACAACTTAATGCGAACTCTGCCAATGTATAAAGGCCATGTCACATTTTACAGGCAACCTGGAAACAACCCTCATTCAAAAGGAAAGTTTCGGTAGCACAAAGGTAATTTTCCTGGCAGTTTGTCTGTATTCCATTTATGAAAAAATGTAAAAAATGAACGATGAATGTAATTTCTTCTTGGGGATTGCCTGGAACTGATTGCCTGTAATTACCACGGGATATTTCTACGACGAATGTTCAAAGTTGATCCGCTTTGAGTATCCTCTTTGAGTGATCCCCCACGTACCGTTCCCAAGTTGCAGCATTGCTGCGCGTATCGGTGAAATGATCCTTGAGGTATGGCGGTGCATGTGCGTGGTTTCATGGCTTCTGACTGCCAAACGAACAAAGATAATTGACTATTGGGGTCACCACCAACATGGACTGGATAGCTCGATTGATAGAGCGCCTGTACGGTATTCAGGAGGTCGCCGGTTCGAATCCCGCTCCAGTCAATTTTTCTTTGTTCACTTTTCAATTCAATGACTTAAAAACAAGACGGAAAATTGTCATGATCCCAGTGAGAGTCTGTATACTAATGCCTTTCCTTTGAAGAAAAAAAATATAATGTAAAGGCCTATATACTTTCACGTGCGTTAGGCTCGCTTCAAACGTCGAACTTCTGCCGTGTCTGATTCAAAATATTGGCCCAAGATTTGAATTAGACACGGCAGAAATTCGACGTTTGAAGCAAATGCTTCGAAAGATCGACAGGGCTTGCCGCTTTTAACGGCATAACAGCGACACGGCTTCTAACGTTGATTTTCTGCCGTGTATAATTCAATTGATTCGTCCCAAGTTATTGTATAAGTAACTGCGCAGCAGATGCAGGAGAGATATACGCCATGCCGAACTCAAATAATTTCACATTGTTTAGCATGGCAATAGCACAGTGTTTAGCGTCAATTTGGCTCGGCAGTTGCACGTATTTTGTAATTAAGGTCGGCGTTTAGCGCATCACGGCGCGGCCGCGCCATTGCCGTACTGAGGTTAAGTTCGGAACGGCAGTAGCACGGCGTTTATAGTCTTGCCGTATAGCGCGGAAGACCCTGTTGAGCCGAAGATCTTGCCGTGCAGAACTCAATTTGCCTAACGATGTTGACTCAAAATGCCGTGCTTTTGCCGTGCTAAACTTGAAATTGTAAATCATTTGAGTTCGGCACGACAGTAGTACGATGTATATACATGTAGCAGGCCTAAGAATAGCAAAAAACCTTCTACCTTAAAAGCGCTGTACAATTCACTCCTCCAGTCCGTTTCTCCTTACGTCTGTATAAGCTGGCACTTTTTCTCTAGTGCAAAGACATCAAAACGATGTTGACTGTTCACGTTCAACAAAATTAATGCCTGTTGTGAAGCTGCGGCAGCTGCTTTTAAACTGGAATATTTGGAGTGGATTCAATCGGTGCGTGATCGTCTGATACTCTGGTCGATTCATTTTCCGAGGGGCCAGCATTACGCAACTATTTCCCGCGCAAATAATGTTGTAGTCTGGTTCCCTGCCCAAAGATTCCCTGACGACTCTTATTTGACAGACAATAGTCTGGCGCTTTTTGGGTCCGGGAACCAGACTAATAATGTTGTACCAAATCACTGGTCACAGTCAGAACGATTAACGTTGCACGTATTGCTGTTGACTGGTACCCAACAACCTTGAAAGTGCATTATGGGCATTTTCCTCTGCTGAGCCACTCTACACCACTTTTCAGAACGTCTGCCGGGGCACCGACTTTGGTTCCGTTATTTTCTCACATGCATGAAAAGATTTTTTTTTTTTTTACAGAGTTGCAGCTTCAACGAAAAGCCATTACCTAACGTTTTCAGTTTTGTAAACGGAGACAAGCCATGGTTTCTGAAAAGGCCTTTATATTGTCCATAATAAGGTGATTTGCTGGTTTTAAATTAATCTGCAAGATCAATAGTTGTCAAATTACATTGTGTATCATTATAAAAATACGAAAAAAGCCAATAACTAATTAAATCTAAATCAGGCAAGCGTGGCAGAACAGATGGCAATGGGATGTCTTGTCAACAACACATTCATGCATATCCATTGTCGTCCGGTCTAGAAAATGAAAACCGAACACGTGTTTGCCCTAGTTTCAAATAATTGTGTATGTTAAAAACTCAAGTTGCAAAGCATCAGCTGGCTTTTCAATTTCAAATTAGTTCTGTCATCAGTTCAAAATAAAAGTTGGCCTCAAGGTATAAAGTAAAAGGTATGTAGGCTTGGTAAAGGGCAATATAAATCATGACACTGTTTAGTTTTGGTCTGATGTAGCCAACTTTTCATAAAGTCATTGAAGAATTCAAAAAACAAAAATATTAACTGGAGCGGGATCTGAACCATCGATGCACTGAATACCGTACCTTCCAACTGAGCTATCCAGCCCGATTATGTCGATGGTGTCCCTAATACACCTGGGGTCGATTTCACGAAGCCCTACGATTGATCGTAAGTCTAGTTACGGAGGGTAACCCATCGTAAGGGGCCTATCATACGTGGGGCTTCAATGCATCGATATGTCCTACGAATGGTAGTAAGTTACGATGAGTTAGGTGAAATCGACCACTGCCTTTTTTCGTTTGGGAGTCAGAAAGTATGAAACCACGATAATTGACGATATTTAGGAACACCACTACATAGGGCTGGAGTTGGTAGAGCGCCTGTATACGGTACGGTATTCCGGAGATCGCTAGTTTGAACCCCGCTCCAGGCAATGTTACTTTGTTCACTTTTCAATGACTTTAAATGAAGTCAGTTTCCTTTGTGGTTATTTGATGACTATTATATGTTTTATACAAGTTCGTACAAAAACCACTATTTTTCTGTGAAACACTTCCCTCTCAAATGTTGGAACTTTTGAGATAAATGCACTAATAAGAAAAATCCACATGCACCCGCAGAGCAGCAATCGCACTTTGTCTAATCCAAGATGTTTTGAAATAATAAACCTGTGAAAGATTGAGCTCAAACGCGCATCTGAGTCACAAGAAAACCCGACTCGATCTTTATTTTAAAACAGTCATAAACAATGGTTTTGATCTTACTACGAGATCAAAACTGTTTTCGGTCTTTGTTTGACTAATTTCTGGAAGAAAACACCATTTCAGACGGAAATATTTTAACGGCATGTTTCTACCAGCACAATCTTCATACCCCGAAAGTTATAGTTAAATTTGTGAACATTTCTGTTTGGGTATGTTACCAATCCTTTACTGTACATGAAGCCACACGACCGATCCTATCTCGAGTTACGAAAAATAACCCATCGTATCCAAGCATGCACAATTTCAGCTATAAGGGAAACAAGAGGCCGTTATCCTTTAGATTTTTCGAAAATGTGAAATCTGATTTGAGATAAATCCCAAACATTGAACATACGGTGACAACTTGTTTACAACACAACCACCCCTACAAAGAGAAACCATTTATGTCTGCCCATTAAGCCAAACACCCCCACCCCCCCCCACCCCATTCCCCAACCCCACCCCCCACCCGCCCTCAGGATTCTAATATCTTGTTCCATTGTATTTATTGTGTAATAACTGTTGGTCGATAAATGGCATTAAGAACATAATTACCGATAACTTTTCCCAAGGCCAAATTCACCGCTTTTTTGTCATGCGGGAAATTCCTGCCGTGGATCATTATTTTCATCTCATTTGATCTCATTTATTGATTATGCAATCGAATATGTACAAAACAGACAAACAACATTTACAGATAATATTTTAACGGAGAGTTTAGGCCTATGCCCCTACCCCCTCACTTACAAAAAGTGCATTGCTTCCATATTAAATCTATATTATTTTATGTCGAATTTTTTATTTGACTGGCGAATAAACTATGAATTGAATTAAAACTATAGGTAATATGGGGAAAAGCCATTCATTGCGCATGCAGCGTGCTCGATAATGAGGCACTTCGCGAACTTTTATTTGCGGCGAGTCGACGGTCTCGGACCAATTGAGAATTAACGAGGTTTTACGAATGTTCTGACACTACCCTTGGCAAAACCGACGTAAAACTCCTTAAATCCTTGGTGCTACCAGCGCTGGAGTATGGATTGCCTGCGTATACTACACTGCTTTGGACATTAGCAAATTGGAACGAGTCCATAGACGAGCCAGCAGGATGTGGCTGAAAGTAGCCAGGGGGAACCGCAACATATGAGTAGAGACTTACGGGCGGAGTAATCACATTTGTTAAATGTTTGTTTGGGATTATTGACTGCAATTCTGTTTGTGATAATATTAAATTGAACACTGACTAGGACCATGTGATATTCAACCACCAGTATGCCAGAATTCTTTCCCTTAAGAACTCCATCTGGAGCAAACTTTCCTCCCATTCAGTCAATGCATTGGTCAGTTTAACAGTCAGCTGCATTGGTCAGTTTAACAGTCAGCTCCATTGGTCAGTTTAACAGTCCGCTGCATTAGTCAGTTTAACAGTCAGCTCCATTGGTCAGTTTAACAGTCAGCTGCATTGGTCAGTTTAACAGTCAGCTGCATTGGTCAGTTTAACAGTCAGCTTCATTGGTCAGTTTAACAGTCAGATTTATTGGTCAGTTTAACAGTCAGTTCCATTGGTCAGTTTAACAGTCAACTATGTTGGGTAGTTGATCTCTCAGTCTGAAGAATCCCACGGTCGGTCAGTTGGTTAGGGTAGGTCCTTTGGTCGGTATGTCAGTCTTGTAAGTGTCTGTGTTATCTGATCGTGTTCTTATCTCTGCTTTTTATTTTCATGGATTGTTCAGAGTGGGAGGCTCTGTTTGGAGCAACACAAAATAGTTGATATCAAAAGAACGAAACAGATATATGGAAACCAATCAAACAAAATAATGGTGAGTAAATCTGATTCTGAAAGTTTCAGTTATCCATTGAGTTTATTTGCTGCCCTCAGTTGTTCAAATACAAACAGTTGTGTTCAAATGGGGGCCTTTATCCAAACTTCGGCTCTGGCCTTAGCTCCGGCTAAATTTTTTGCATAAAAGTACATTTTAAAGGGGGAATAAAAGTAGAGGCTTTTGGCTACGGCTTAGAAGTGGATACATGTATACTATGTGTTGAGCAAGAATACTGAGCTTCAGCTTCAGTGAAAATCCACAATGTATCTTTTTAGCATTTGGATGACAGAGACGAAGCCGGAGCCGGATCAGAACATAAGGTTTGGAAAAGGCCCATAATCTGCAAACTTTGCTGTTCACCCATGTGGTCCATTGTGCTATCTATCTTTGCCAATATGGATTTCGGAAAGAAAATCTTGTAGCAGCCTCGTTTTTGCGTCTTGATATTGTTCATCAATTGGGAGTACTAATGGAAAGTTGTAAAGCACCAAACAAACAGAACAGACAAACAAACAAACAATCGACCAAGTAAAAACCAAACACATTTACACTGAAAAAAAAATTCATGCAGCTTAATTATTATTAAGACGAATTGGATTGACACAAACCATAACATTTAAACTAAACTTAAATTGACAAAATGAACCAAATCAAACCCTTTAAACTTTTCCCAAACCCTCAAAAATGCAACCTCACCAATATTCAAGCCCAATGTAATAAGTAGTTTAATGCCAGATGAAAATCGTTTGAAGTGTAAAGGAAATAATCTGTCCCAAAAGTCTATCTGTGTATAACATTTCCAAGAACCATTGATTTGATGCTAATGCTAGGTTCCCACTTTCACGATTCGCGCCACGATTGTAATCGTAGTCTTAATCATAGAGTAATCGCGGTGATCGTATCAGATCGTATCAGATCTTGGGGTCAGTCGTTGCAGTCATGTTGATCGTAGGCAACATCTTGGCAAGATCAAAAATCTTTCATTATAGGAAAAATTGAGTCTGGTTTTCGCTATTTTCTCGGGACTCAGATGTCAGAGCTCAAATTTTCACAGGCTTATTATTTCATGTACATGCTGGACTAGACAAAGTGTGAGTGCTGTTCTGTCACCTTTACCAACGTTGTACATGCCCTTTAAGACGATAATGGTCTACTGTCAGTGAATTACCCAGTAATAGGCATATACCGTTTTTAACGGTTCAAGGAGGACAGGGAGGGTTTCAGCCCCCAAACCCTTTTATTATGCCCCCCCCCCGACAAAAATGTAAAAAGGAAAACAAATGAAAAAAAACACAAAAAAAAAAACACAAGATCTGCATCTTCATTATAATCCCCAAGAACTTTTTTTAGAAAATCCGTTTTTTTCTTGTTACTCCGAAAGTGGAAAAGGCAGAAGCATCGTTTCATTTAAATCTAGGTTTTTTATGTTTATAATAATATATGCCTACAGTATACCGTAAAATAAACCAGTGCAAATGTCATCAAAGTCGGTTCACAACGTTGACATGTTTTCGCCATGGACGGCAAAAAGGTTAGTTCGTGTAAACAATAAAATTAAGGTGTATTGGAACTTTAAAAAGTTTCAATTTAAAGTTCTGAATAGGCTAAAAGGATGTCCTGGCAATATTAAAATACCTACCACACTGAAAAAAAAATTCAAAAATGTTAGCCCAACCTAAAAATGGATTAAAAATTCTGTTCAAAAGTGCTGAGTCATTGTGCGTCAGCATTTTGTTGGTTTTTGGTTTTCAATCCAAATTTGTTTTTCCTGTCGTGTTTTCTTTTGATTTTCCTTTTTTTGATTGTAAACAAGGTCACTGTGGGTAATATTTTTCAACCTGCTTCACTAATGAATGTAATTAATTGTTGAATTACCTTGGATAAAAGAATATATATCTATACCGAAAACCAAGTTGAGTCTTGATGCTTAGTAAACACTTCATATAAAGTAAGCATCAAAGTCCTGCTTTGAGGAAAATGTTTTCATCCGTGATCTCGATGCTAGTCTCTGTCTAATAAATCCATCTCGTTGATCCACTCCATACACTGCCTGTCTGGCAATACTCCACCCTCTGCTGGCTGAGTGTGGCATGGGTACTTTGGGACGACAAGAGGTTCTGTCAGTATTTGTTCCTTTGATTTGATTTTGACCAGTGGTGGCTCTGACAGTACTTCATTCTTCCAGTCAATTAATTGATTATATGAGGTTGCGTGGAATCTTACAGTTGGCACTTTGAAGGGCCGAATAGATTTATGCTGTGGAAAAGACTCATCCTCTACCACATGCCCACTCTCATCATCATCACTGCATCATTTGATCTCTCCTTGCATTTGTTCAGTAGCAGTGGGACTTGTTGGTTTGGAATCTACTTCATCATGGATCCCCATGACATGGTGTACGGCTGTCTTTTGAATCGCTGGTTTCGTTGTCAACCAACATCGATGGCAGTAGGTTCTCTGGATGAGCATAGAAAGCAAGCATTTCGCTGGATGGCTTTCTTTGCAACTTCATGCCTCTTTTTGCCTCTTTTTGCCTCATGTACCAGGAGAGTTATCATCACAAACACGTTCTGTGGCCCATCAGCACAAAGTGAGTGACGTTTGATAGTAAACCAGCTTGGAGCATAGACCTGGACAATATTATAGGCCCATACCTTGATGCTTTGATGCAGATCTGGTTCTCATTGTTTGGGAGCCATGATGAGCAGTATTGGTAATGAGCACATTATAGTGCACACAGTCCATACAGTACACCACTCTACCTTGAGTGTACTTCAGGTTAACCCAGCCTGGACCAGACATCCCTGATGAACAGAGTAGACAGGGACTAACATCTAGATGAAAACATTTTCCTCTTAGTAGAACATTGATGCTTACATGTCCTTTTAAAGTAGGTACATTTACTATGCATCAGGACTCCAATTGGTTTCTTGCACATTTTATTTGAATACAAGCAATAAACTGCTGCAAAGTGCTCATCGGCTAAAAAGAAATAACCTGAAATTTATTAAATGCTCGGAGTTAGGATCCTAGCCAGATCTTTAGTGGAAGGATCGGGCCCAGCCCACGTACATTTGATTCAATTCAAATCAATTAAAATGTTAAGTTATTGACTCATTCTGTGAAATAAAGTTAAAAGTATTGCCCACATTTACCTTGTTGCAAATGCAAAAAGGAAATCAGAAAAAAACACGACCGGAAATGTTCAAACCAATTTTAGGTTTGGCAAACATTTTTTTGGTTTTCTTTTTCCGTGTGGTAGGTCTTATAATTGGCATAACATCCTTTAAGCCTATTCAGAACTATTTTTTCAAATAAATATGAAAACAAATATGTTTTCAGCTATCTTAGTTTTAGTGACTTTGACCTATTCCTTGATTAATCATTATTGAAACTAAGACTCCAATTTAAAAATGTATCATTGGAATCAGCAAGTTTACCACTTATGGTTCCTTACAAATGCATGCAAATATGCAAAACCGATGATGTGATATAATATAAAACCGTGGAAATGCCCACTTCAAATGAATTCAGCTCATGCATGTTTGGCGGTTTTTCAGATGCAGTTTTCTCGAATACGAAGCAATTTCAGAGGAAAGCGTTTCATGGAAACATTGGTTTTAGTAAGAATTTTATGTAACGTGTAGACCGGAACCAAAGTGGCAATCGTCATCCCCATCAATGGGTGTAATTTGCACTAATAATTGATATGACAAAAATCAGCCTGATATAAGGCCTATATGCTAAACGCATGCAAGCTCAACATGATAGAGCACTATAAGTCTTTGTTTCTATCTGGTAGGCCTACTGGTTGGTCATGCAGTCGGGATTATTATAATGAAGTACATTGATAATTTTGTCCTCCTCCTATAGTAAAGCCCACCGCACATTATACGATCCGACATTCCGACTAGGACCCGACTGGTTTTTGAAAGGATCGCAAAGCATTATTCCAAGTCGCAGACCCACTCTGATGGCCAGTCGGCAAGATTCGACTGTCGAATCACGGTTAAGACTCCCAGAATGCTTTGCGATCCTTCCAAAAACCAGTCGGGTCGTAGTCGGATCATATATAAGTGTGCGGTGGGCTTAAGTCATCATACCCTATCAGTACGTAGGGGTGGGGGCAAAACAACTAAACTTCACGCAGGCCTACTATTTTTAAGTATTCTGCTCTCGTTTCTTCACTTTTTAGCATTTGGGGCATTCAGGACGTACAGAAAGCCCGAATAGTCTTTCTGTTCATAAGTCAAGCTGCCGGCCCCGATGACAGCCTCCATTTCACCCCAACAGCCACCAATGTCACGGACAGTCACGCATCCCTCGGATATGGTCCCCGGGTGCAGTCCCAAAGCAAACCTGCAGTTGAGGAATAGTACAGTAGAAATTGTACCTCTGAATATCACCGTTAACGCGAAAGACTGATTCTATAGACAGATCCGACTGCACGAAGTACTGTCCGCCATTACTGCAGTGTCTCCGACTGCCTTTTGTCCGGCAACAGAAGAATTGACGCTCCGCCGCACTCCATAGTTGCAGGGTGTACGTTCTATGATTAGGGGACCCTGCAATGTAGAGTGCGTTGGATGTAAATTCTTTTGTTGCCCGACAAAACGCAGGCGGGGACACTGCAGTAATGGCGGGTGTTTCCTACCTCCATGTTCGCGCCAACGGATTGGTTTGCATCATGCTTGTACCACAGGATGCGTGTTTAATCGGTAAAGCCCGGAATTCAGCAATTTACAATCATTTTGAAAACAAATTGTGTTTGATATTGTCGCAGTTTGTTAGGCCAACCTTTTCCATGCATGAAATGCACCTTAACCATGCAGGGCATTACACTATCGGGAACTTTAGCATACAGGTCTATGAAGTCCCACCCACGAATAACGTTACTTCCCCAATCCATCGTGGCACTTTTAATTGCACTTCGAGATGTGTGGTCTGCCAGGACCACACCGATCAGTCTGATTCTTTTAAAGGCAATGGGCTCCGCCCATAGGACCAAAGGGAATGTACAACTTGCATAACATCTATATGCCTAATGTTATACAAGTCATGTATATCTCATTTCTTGAAATGGTATGCAACATTCATTGCAATTTGTGTAGGCTAAGCACTACCTATATAACATCTTACCTTCTATCAGCCGTCTTTTCATCGTATTCATAATAGCCAGTGTTGGCATTCTCTTTCCTTGGGCGGAGTTGGTGCCAGTCGATTTTGTGTTTGCTGTGGGTGTATCGCTTGCCAATAAGATATTCATTGAATGGTGTTGGTCCCCCTTGTTCTTTGTCATCTTTTACCATTGTGCTCGCTGTACAGCACCTTGCTGATTTAATCCTGAAACAATGACACGAATGTTTGTGTGAAAATGAAGGCGTGAAATTGTGCATGGTGACTGCACGGTGATGGTTTACGGGAAGAAAACAACATGTTGGGCACCACCTGCACCGCGACCCGGTTGTTTTTCTCAACTTCTCCTTTCATGAGAAGGAAAGGTTTGACTTGTCATGGGATCGGATCCTTTGAAGAACCGCTGGCTACTTAACCAAGTCTCCGAATACTAAACTACGAAAATCATGTTCCATCCTGAACATAGTTACTCAGTACCTTGCAGATATTAATGTTACTAAATGATTTTTCGATGGGGAGATTGGGCTTGTGTCAGCACTGCATACTCAGAGTTGTGCTGGCTCAGGTGGGATTCGAACCCGAGACTTCCGGCATACTATAGAGCAGATGTCACGCCATACCACTAGACCACCAAGCTAGCTGTGGTAAGTCGAATCCCATAACACAGCAGGTATGTTCAGACAATAATATGCAAAGATAAATGAGCACAACGGCAGCATGCATGCACTTTACAGTATACCATAAGTCCTAATAGATAAGCGTAATCCTCATTCGATGCTTCGGTTCAATCGAGCAAGGATATGGCTATATAGATAGGCTTACCCTTTCATGCAAATCAAGCAACCCCTATCTCTGTAGAAGAAGCAGACTACAGCATTCGGATTCCTTTTGGGACCACCGGCAGGGCTGTCTTTGTCCGGATACTGGGCAGGAGACTTAGTGCTTCCTATCAGTCCCATGCAGCAGTTCTTGCGGGGACCACTGTAATGGGGTGGGGGATGCAAAACTGGGTCAGGCTCTCCCATTTCAAACATTGAATTAAGCAGTCGCTCTTGTGCAAGTTAAGACAAAAAACTCGTGAGACCAAACTCATCCCCCTTTTTGCTGTTTGTTCTTTGTTTATGGTTTAGCGATAATATAACCATCACCTTTTTTCTTATTTAGTCTTCTCAAAACACTAAGGAGTGCCTTATATCAAATAAGAATAGTTTGATAGGATAGAACCAAGGATAAAACCAAGCACACAATGCACAGTTCAACATTATTGCAGTCGAGCAGAAATATAGAGACCCTTCTTTACAAAACAGCAACAGAAAACCGCCTAAATAAATAAATAAGGCACTTACCGTGTCGCACAGACACAAAGGTCTTCTGCACTAGAACTGCCACTAGAACTGCGACTAGAACTACTACCAGAACCGCCACTAGCACCGCCGCTAGAACCGCCACTGGAACCACTATTAGCACTGCCACTAGAGCCGCCAATAGCACCGCCACTAGAACCACTACTACCACTGCCACTAGCACCGCCACTAGAACCGCCACTTGAACCACTACCAGAACCGCCGCTGACACCGCCGCTAGAACCGCCACTGGAACCACTACCAGAACCGCCACTAGAGCCACCACTAGAACCTCCAGTAGAACCGCCACTAGAACCGCTACTAGCACTGCCACTGGAATTGCTTAGTCCACTAACACCGCCACTACAACCGCCACTTGAACCACTACCAGAACCGCCACTGACACCGCCGCTAGAACCGCCACTAGAACCGCTACTAGCACTGCCACTAGAATTGCTTAGTCCACTAGCACCGCCACTAGAACCGCCACTTGAACCACTACCAGAACCGCCACTGACACCGCCGCTAGAACCGCCACTGGAACCACTACCAGAACCGCCACTAGAGCCGCCACTAGCACCGCCACTAGAACCACTACTACCACTGCCACTAGCCCCACCACTAGAACCGCCACTAGAACCGCTACTAGCACTGCCACTAGAATTGCTTAGTCCACTAGCACCGCCACTAGAACCGCCACTCGACCCACTACCAGAACCGCCACTGACACCGCCGCTAGAACCACCACTGGAACCACTACCAGAACCGCCACTAGAGCCGCCACTAGCAACGCCACTAGAATTGCTTACTCCACTAGCACCGCCACTAGAACCGCCGCTAGAACCACTACCAGAACCGCCGCTGACACCGCCGCTAGAACCGCCACTTGAATTACTACCAGAACCGCCACTAGAGCCACCACTAGAACCTCCAGTAGAACCGCCACTAGAACCGCTACTAGCACTGCCACTGGAATTGCTTAGTCCACTAACACCGCCACTAGAACCGCCACTTGAACCACTTACCAGAACCGCCACTGACACCGCCGCTAGAACTCCCACTAGAACCGCTACTAGCACTGCCACTAGAATTGCTTAGTCCACTAGCACCGCCACTTGAACCACTACCGGAACCGCCACTGACACCGCCGCTAGAACTCCCACTAGAACCGCTACTAGCACTGCCACTAGAATTGCTTAGTCCACTAGCACCGCCACTTGAACCACTACCGGAACCGCCACTGACACCGCCGCTAGAACCGCCACTGGAACCACTACCAGAACCGCCACTAGAGCCGCCACTAGCACCGCCACTAGAACCACTACTACCACTGCCACTAGCCCCACCACTAGAACCGCCACTAGAACCGCTACTAGCACTGCCACTAGAATTGCTTAGTCCACTAGCACCGCCACTAGAACCACCACTCGACCCACTACCAGAACCGCCACTGACACCGCCGCTAGAACCGCCACTGGAACCACTACCAGAACCGCCACTAGAGCCGCCACTAGCACCGCCACTAGAATTGCTTAGTCCACTAGCACCGCCACTAGAACCGCCACTTGACCCACTACCAGAACCGCCGCTGACACCGCCGCTAGAACCGCCACTGGAACCACTACCAGAACCGCCACTAGAGCCACCACTAGAACCTCCAGTAGAACCGCCACTAGAACCGCTACTAGCACTGCCACTGGAATTGCTTAGTCCACTAACACCGCCACTAGAACCGCCACTTGAACCACTACCAGAACCGCCACTGACACCGCCGCTAGAACTCCCACTAGAACCGCTACTAGCACTGCCACTAGAATTGCTTAGTCCACTAGCACCGCCACTTGAACCACTACCGGAACCGCCACTGACACCGCCGCTAGAACTCCCACTAGAACCGCTACTAGCACTGCCACTAGAATTGCTTAGTCCACTAGCACCGCCACTTGAACCACTACCGGAACCGCCACTGACACCGCCGCTAGAACCGCCACTGGAACCACTACCAGAACCGCCACTAGAGCCGCCACTAGCACCGCCACTAGAACCACTACTACCACTGCCACTAGCCCCACCACTAGAACCGCCACTAGAACCGCTACAAGCACTGCCACTAGAATTGCTTAGTCCACTAGCACCGCCACTAGAACCACCACTCGACCCACTACCAGAACCGCCACTGACACCGCCGCTAGAACCGCCACTGGAACCACTACCAGAACCGCCACTAGAGCCGCCACTAGCACCGCCACTAGAATTGCTTAGTCCACTAGCACCGCCACTAGAACCGCCACTTGACCCACTACCAGAACCGCCGCTGACACCGCCGCTAGAACCGCCACTGGAACCACTACCAGAACCGCCACTAGAGCCACCACTAGAACCTCCAGTAGAACCGCCACTGGAACCGCTACTAGCACTGCCACTGGAATTGCTTAGTCCACTAACACCGCCACTAGAACCGCCACTTGAACCACTACCAGAACCGCCACTGACACCGCCGCTAGAACTCCCACTAGAACCGCTACTAGCACTGCCACTAGAATTGCTTAGTCCACTAGCACCGCCACTAGAACCGCCACTTGAACCACTACCAGAACCGCCACTGACACCGCCGCTAGAACTCCCACTAGAACCGCTACTAGCACTGCCACTAGAATTGCTTAGTCCACTAGCACCGCCACTAGAACCGCCACTTGAACCACTACCAGAACCGCCACTGACACCGCCGCTAGAACCGCCACTGGAACCACTACCAGAACCGCCACTAGAGCCGCCACTAGCACCGCCACTAGACCCACTACTACCACTGCCACTAGCCCCACCACTAGAACCGCCACTAGAACCGCTACTAGCACTGCCACTAGAATTGCTTAGTCCACTAGCACCGCCACTAGAACCGCCACTCGACCCACTACCAGAACCGGCACTGACAACGCCGCTAGAACCGCCACTGGAACCACTACCAGAACCGCCACTAGAGCCGCCACTAGCACCGCCACTAGAACCAATACTACCACTGCCACTAGCCCCACCACTAGAACCGCCACTAGAACCGCTACTAGCACTGCCACTAGAATTGCTTAGTCCACTAGCACCGCCACTAGAACCGCCACTCGACCCACTACCAGAACCGCCACTGACACCGCCGCTAGAACCACCACTGGAACCACTACCAGAACCGCCACTAGAGCCACCACTAGAACCGCCAGTAGAACCGCCACTAGAACCGCTACTAGCACTGCCACTGGAATTGGTTAGTCCACTAACACCGCCACTAGAACCGCCACTTGAACCACTACCAGAACCGCCACTGACACCGCCGCTAGAACCGCCACTGGAACCACTACCAGAACCGCCACTAGAGCCGCCACTAGCACCGCCACTAGAACCACTACTACCACTGCCACTAGCCCCACCACTAGAACCGCCACTAGAACCGCTACTAGCACTGCCACTAGAATTGCTTAGTCCACTAGCACCGCCACTAGAACCGCCACTCGACCCACTCCCAAAACCGCCACTGACACCGCCGCTAGAACCACCACTGGAACCACTACCAGAACCGCCACTAGAGCCGCCACTAGCAACGCCACTAGAATTGCTTAGTCCACTAACACCGCCACTAGAACCGCCGCTAGAACCACTACCAGAACCGCCGCTGACACCGCCGCTAGAACCGCCACCGGAACCACTACCAGAACCGCCACTAGAGCCACCACTAGAACCTCCAGTAGAACCGCCACTAGAACCGCTACTAGCACTGCCACTGGAATTGCTTAGTCCACTAACACCGCCACTAGAACCGCCACTTGAACCACTACCAGAACCGCCACTGACACCGCCGCTAGAACTCCCACTAGAACCGCTACTAGCACTGCCACTAGAATTGCTTAGTCCACTAGCACCGCCACTTGAACCACTACCGGAACCGCCACTGACACCGCCGCTAGAGCCGCCACTGGAACCACTACCAGAACCGCCACTAGAGCCGCCACTAGCACCGCCACTAGAACCACTACTACCACTGCCACTAGCCCCACCACTAGAACCGCCACTAGAACCGCTACTAGCACTGCCACTAGAATTGCTTAGTCCACTAGCACCGCCACTAGAACCACCACTCGACCCACTACCAGAACCGCCACTGACACCGCCGCTAGAACCGCCACTGGAACCACTACCAGAACCGCCACTAGAGCCGCCACTAGCACCGCCACTAGAATTGCTTAGTCCACTAACACCGCCACTAGAACCGCCACTTGAACCACTACCAGAACCGCCACTGACACCGCCGCTAGAACTCCCACTAGAACCGCTACTAGCACTGCCACTAGAATTGCTTAGTCCACTAGCACCGCCACTAGAACCGCCACTTGAACCACTACCAGAACCGCCACTGACACCGCCGCTAGAACTCCCACTAGAACCGCTACTAGCACTGCCACTAGAATTGCTTAGTCCACTAGCACCGCCACTAGAACCGCCACTTGAACCACTACCAGAACCGCCACTGACACCGCCGCTAGAACCGCCACTGGAACCACTACCAGAACCGCCACTAGAGCCGCCACTAGCACCGCCACTAGACCCACTACTACCACTGCCACTAGCCCCACTACTAGAACCGCTACTAGCACTGCCACTAGAATTGCTTAGTCCACTAGCACCGCCACTAGAACCGCCACTCGACCCACTACCAGAACCGGCACTGACAACGCCGCTAGAACCGCCACTGGAACCACTACCAGAACCGCCACTAGAGCCGCCACTAGCACCGCCACTAGAACCAATACTACCACTGCCACTAGCCCCACCACTAGAACCGCCACTAGAACCGCTACTAGCACTGCCACTAGAATTGCTTAGTCCACCAGAACCGCCACTAGAGCCGCCACTAGCACCGCCACTAGACCCACTACTACCACTGCCACTAGCCCCACTACTAGAACCGCTACTAGCACTGCCACTAGAATTGCTTAGTCCACTAGCACCGCCACTAGAACCGCCACTCGACCCACTACCAGAACCGGCACTGACAACGCCGCTAGAACCGCCACTGGAACCACTACCAGAACCGCCACTAGAGCCGCCACTAGCACCGCCACTAGAACCAATACTACCACTGCCACTAGCCCCACCACTAGAACCGCCACTAGAACCGCTACTAGCACTGCCACTAGAATTGCTTAGTCCACTAGCACCGCCACTAGAACCGCCACTCGACCCACTACCAGAACCGCCACTGACACCGCCGCTAGAACCGCCACTGGAACCACTACCAGAACCGCCACTAGAGCCACCACTAGAACCGCCAGTAGAACCGCCACTAGAACCGCTACTAGCACTGCCACTGGAATTGCTTAGTCCACTAACACCGCCACTAGAACCGCCACTTGAACCACTACCAGAACCGCCACTGACACCGCTGGTAGAACCGCCACTGGAACCACTACCAGAACCGCCACTAGAGCCGCCACTAGCACCGCCACTAGAATTGCTTAGTCCACTAGAACCGCCACTAGAACCGCTACTTGCACTGCCACTTGAATTGCTTAGTCCACTAACACCGCCACTAGAACTGCCACTAGCACCACCACTAGAACCGCCACTAGAACCGCTACTAGCACTGCCACTAGAATTGCTTAGTCCACTAGCACCGCCACTATAACCGCCACTTGAACCACTACCAGAACCGCCGCTGACACCGCCGCTAGAACCGCCACTGGAACCACTACCAGAACCGCCACTAGAGCCACCACTAGAACCTCCAGTAGAACCGCCACTAGAACCGCTACTAGCACTGCCACTGGAATTGCTTAGTCCACTAACACCGCCACAAGAACCGCCACTTGAACCACTACCAGAACCGCCACTGACACTGCCGCTTGAACCACCACTGGAACCACTACCAGAACCGCCAATAGAGCCGCCACTAGCACCGCCACTAGAACCACTACTACCACTGCCACTAGCCCCACCACTAGAACCGCCACTAGAACCGCTACTAGCACTGCCACTGGAATTGCTTAGTCCACTAGCACCGCCACTAGAACCGCCACTCGACCCACTACCAGAACCGCCACTGACACCGCCGCTAGAACCGCCATTGGAACCACTACCAGAACCGCCACTAGAGCCACCACTAGAACCGCCAGTAGAACCGCCACTAGAACCGCTACTAGCACTGCCACTGGAATTGCTTAGTCCACTAACACCGCCACTAGAACCGCCACTTGAACCACTACCAGAACCGCCACTGACACCGCCGCTAGAACCGCCACTAGAACCGCTACTAGCACTGCCACTAGAATTGCTTAGTCCACTAGCACCGCCACTAGAACCGCCACTTGAACCACTACCAGAACCGCCACTGACACCGCCGCTAGAACCGCCACTGGAACCACTACCAGAACCGCCACTAGAGCCGCCACTAGCACCACCACTAGAACCACTACTACCACCACTTTTTTTGTATACATTTTAAGATGAAATACTGTAATTTGATAGTTTTCCTTTTTCCTAATACAGATACGAAAGGGTACATGATCACAAGGGTTTGTTTTTCCTGGTACATGTAAAAGGTAAATATTGGTTTTTCTTTGTTTCCTTTTACATATTTTAATACGGTCAAGGTTTAAGGATTTCTTTCTTTTTTTTAAAGATTAAAAATCAAGTATAATGGTGAATAGTTTGTTTCGCCTTAATTTGGTAAAATAGTAATTAATAAAAGGTTCGTTTTTCTTTTTTCTTCTAACAGATTCATAAACGGTTACTGGTAAAGGGTTCATATTTGTTGTTTTCCTGTGGATCTGGATCTGGATCTGAATAATTACTCCGACAAAGCGGGTTCCCGCATCATGTCAGAGGGTCCTAAATGTTGATTTTTGTGGAGGGAGGAAAACTGGAGAACCCGGAGAAAAACCCTGGAAGCATAGGGGAGAACCAACGTACAACTGTACTCACATATGACCCTAGCCGGGATCGAACCCTGGCCACATTGGTGAGAGGCGAGTGCCTTACGAACTTGCCTCCTATGCCCCCCGAATTATGACAATTATCCGTGTATGATTTGGAAGCGGTTATTAATTGGACGGTTTGTACATTACCGGTATTAACGCCATTATTCAGTGTGTCCCCCAAAAAAACCGATACCCGTTTTCAAAAAAGTATGAAAAGAAATGGTATGTTTTCAGCTATTTTAGTTTATTGCATTCACTATTTCACTAGGTAAATTCTGACCAAATTTCAATGCAATCCATTCATGCATCACCGAGTAATTACTGATTGTCTTGAAAAGTCCATTTTGCTACCATTACAAATGAGTGTCAGGTCATCTTGTTGATCTGTGTGTTGTGAATGTGGGCGGCCACGTCGAGGGGAGATTTACAGATCACAACTAAAAATGATGACCAGCATTGTCACTCAATTGTAATGACATTAAAATGGACTTTTCAAGACAATCAGTAATTGCTCGGTGATGCATGATGAATGGATTGCACTAAAATTTCGTCAGGACATGGCCTGGGAGATATTGGATGCAATAGACTAAAATCAAATAGCTGAAACGTACAATTTCTTTTCATAATCCAGAGTAAGGCCTGAGTAAAACCAAGGTTTACCCCGACATACAAGAAATGAAGCACAAAAAGTCTGAAACGAACCATAGAAATAAGTAACAACGCTTTCCCTTCGGCCGCATATTCGCCATGGGAAGATTAAAGGTACAGTACAGGATTGATACGGTAATATACCCAAATAGAAAGGTTCATAGATTTACATATAACTTTCAGGGTTTAAAGATGGTGCTGGTAGAAACATACCGTTAAAATAGTTTCGCCTGAAATGGTATATTCATCCAGAAATTAGTAAAACAATGACCGAAAACAGTTTTGATCTTGGGGTAAGATCAAAACAATTCTTTATGTTTTATAAGAAATATTAAGTCGGGTTTTCGCTGTTTTCTCGTGATTTAGATATCCGATTGAGCTCAAAATTTTCACATGTTTATTATTTCATGCACATACTGGATCAGACAAAGTGTGTGAGTGCAACTGTTCTGTGGCCTTTGCCAATCATGTATTATACCTTTAACTCACCGCGTCGAGATAGTCACGCTACCTCTGTATAGATCAGCGCACAGAGACAATTCATTAGAAATATTAATCATGACTCTATTACGAGTCTTTACTATGCCCTAATTTCATTTGATAGACGAATAGATTATCATGTACTTTCATCCGCCGGCCGCAAATTACACACACACTTATAGCAGCCACTAGCCAGTGACTGCAGTCGTTTCCATAGACTTGTGTGTTATTTGCAGTCGTAGCCAGAGATTTGGGACACGCCTAAGAAAAGCCACAAAAAAATGCTAAACTAACTTAAAAGTATACTACCATACTTTGGTAGCACACGAAAACAGAGATCTCCACAGACTTAACTTGGTATAAAGATGGTGATGGTACAATATGTTTCCGTTAACATTATTCTGCCTGAAATGCTGTATTTATCCAGAAAAGAGTAAAATCATACCCCAAAACATTTTTGATCTCAGGCAGATCAAAACTCGTATGAAAACATTTTGATTTATCGTGAGAGTTTTTCACTGTTTTCTCAAAAAGTGGGCACCGTATGGGACTGGGCATTTAACAGATGACTGTTATTGTATCTGCCTTGATACTTTTGCCCCATAAATCAGTATTACTATGACAAAAAAGTATGATTATTACCTTTAAAAGCACAGTTTACAGTTCACTTCTCGAGTCCCTTCTCCGTACGTCTAGCTACAGGATACTGCTTTCAGATCTCACTCTTCTTCTAGAGTGCAAAGAAGTCAACATCAAAACGATGTTGACTGTTTACGGTCAACAAATGGCCGTTGCGACGCTGCGGCAGCTACTTTTAAAACGAAAATAATTATCTGGGGGTGGATTCAATCGGTGCGTGATCGTCTGATACTCTGGTCGATACAGTACATTTTCCGAGGGGCCAACATCATACAACTTTTTCCCGCGCAAATAATTTTGGACCAAATCACTGGTCACCGTCAGAACGATTTTAATGCTGCACGGATTGCTGTTGACTGGTACCCAGCAAGTTTCAAATTGCATTATGGGCATTTTGCCCTGCTGGGTAACTCTCGGGGCGTTTACGAAACGGAGGCTTGTGCTCAGGCTCAGGCTCCAGCTCTGACATCCATTTATGCTGAACATCATCATTATAGGTTGTGTTTTTTATTGAAGATGAAGCTCTGTTTTCATTTTTAAACCAGAGAATCCCCCACTTCCGAACCGCAGCCAAAAGCTTCTATTTTGATACCCGCTATTTTAGAATGGATTCATGAAATGGAGCCGGAGCCTGAGACCTAGCCTGAAATTCCGTTTCGTAATACACACCCTATGGCACTTTTCAAAACGTCTGTCAAGGCAATGGGCCGTATGCATAAAAAGTAGCAATTGCTTGCAAGCACAAGCTTCAAGCACAAGCAATTGCTTGTCAGGCAAAAGATCAAGCTCGAGCAATTGCTTAAATCCGTATGCATAAACGTTTGCTTCTGCTTAACCCTTTTGCTTGCTTTCAGCAGGCAATTCCTTGAGGTTTCAACAATAAGGACGCCACGCCGGCGTGAACACCATTCATGGGAGAGCAAAGGCGGGTTACGTAATATGTAACGTGGGTGGGGAGGCGATCAGTACAGGATGCCTAACACTCATACAAGCTCTATAGCAGGCAAAGACCAAAAATCATGACCAGTATTGGCAAAAGGATGGATGAAAAACAAATGAAGACAAGAGCAGAAACAAAACACAAACAGAATAATTTGCGATAGGTCGCTGGAGCTTTTCTTCTCGATTTATTCTACTCCTTTACATTTTCGGGGTTTCTCTTACGATCATGAACACGATGAATAAACGCAAACATCATGATTAAGCAAGAGCTCAAGCTGGTATGACGGAGCTTCAATAAACGTAAGCAATTGCTCATAAGAGCAAGCAAAAGGTTAGTTTTACGCATACGTTTTCTATAGCAATTGCTTATCTTTAAGCAATTGCTTGCTGTCCGCAAGCTATTGCTTGTGCTTGCTAGCAAAAGGTTTTGCTTGCCGCATATTCGCCATGGGAAGATTAAAGGTACAGTACAGGATTGATACGGTAATATACCCAAAAAGAAAGGTTCATAGATTTACATATAACTTTCAGGGTTTAAAGATGGTGCTGGTAGAAACATACCGTTAAAATAGTTTCGCCTGAAATGGTATATTCATCCAGAAATTAGTAAAACAATGACCGAAAACAGTTTTGATCTTGGGGTAAGATCAAAACAATTCTTTATGTTTTATAAGAAATATTAAGTCGGGTTTTCGCTGTTTTCTCGTGATTTAGATATCCGATTGAGCTGAAAATTTTCACATGTTTATTATTTCATGCACATACTGGATCAGACAAAGTGTGTGAGTGCAACTGTTCTGTGGCCTTTGCCAATCATGTATTATACCTTTAACTCACCGCGTCGAGATAGTCACGCTACCTCTGTATAGATCAGCGCACAGAGACAATTCATTAGAAATATTAATCATGACTCTATTACGAGTCTTTACTATGCCCTAATTTCATTTGATAGACGAATAGATTATCATGTACTTTCATCCGCCGGCCGCAAATTACACACACACTTATAGCAGCCACTAGCCAGTGACTGCAGTCGTTTCCATAGACTTGTGTGTTATTTGCAGTCGTAGCCAGAGATTTGGGACACGCCTAAGAAAAGCCACAAAAAAATGCTAAACTAACTTAAAAGTATACTACCATACTTTGGTAGCACACGAAAACAGAGATCTCCACAGACTTAACTTGGTATAAAGATGGTGATGGTACAATATGTTTCCGTTAACATTATTCTGCCTGAAATGCTGTATTTATCCAGAAAAGAGTAAAATCATACCCCAAAACATTTTTGATCTCAGGCAGATCAAAACTCGTATGAAAACATTTTGATTTATCGTGAGAGTTTTTCACTGTTTTCTCAAAAAGTGGGCACCGTATGGGACTGGGCATTTAACAGATGACTGTTATTGTATCTGCCTTGATACTTTTGCCCCATAAATCAGTATTTCTATGACAAAAAAAGTATGATTATTACCTTTAAAAGCACAGTTTACAGTTCACTTCTCGAGTCCCTTCTCCGTACGTCTAGCTACAGGATACTGCTTTCAGATCTCACTCTTCTTCTAGAGTGCAAAGAAGTCAACATCAAAACGATGTTGACTGTTTACGGTCAACAAATGGCCGTTGCGACGCTGCGGCAGCTACTTTTAAAACGAAAATAATTATCTGGGGGTGGATTCAATCGGTGCGTGATCGTCTGATACTCTGGTCGATACAGTACATTTTCCGAGGGGCCAACATCATACAACTTTTTCCCGCGCAAATAATTTTGGACCAAATCACTGGTCACCGTCAGAACGATTTTAATGCTGCACGGATTGCTGTTGACTGGTACCCAGCAAGTTTCAAATTGCATTATGGGCATTTTGCCCTGCTGGGTAACTCTCGGGGCGTTTACGAAACGGAGGCTTGTGCTCAGGCTCAGGCTCCAGCTCTGACATCCATTTATGCTGAACATCATCATTATAGGTTGTGTTTTTTATTGAAGATGAAGCTCTGTTTTCATTTTTAAACCAGAGAATCCCCCACTTCCGAACCGCAGCCAAAAGCTTCTATTTTGATACCCGTTATTTTAGAATGGATTCATGAAATGGAGCCGGAGCCTGAGACCTAGCCTGAAATTCCGTTTCGTAATACACACCCTATGGCACTTTTCAAAACGTCTGTCAAGGCAATGGGCCGTATGCATAAAAAGTAGCAATTGCTTGCAAGCACAAGCTTCAAGCACAAGCAATTGCTTGTCAGGCAAAAGATCAAGCTCGAGCAATTGCTTAAATCCGTATGCATAAACTTTTGCTTCTGCTTAACCCTTTTGCTTGCTTTCAGCAGGCAATTCCTTGAGGTTTCAACAATAAGGACGCCACGCCGGCGTGAACACCATTCATGGGAGAGCAAAGGCGGGTTACGTAATATGTAACGTGGGTAGGGAGGCGATCAGTACAGGATGCCTAACACTCATACAAGCTCTATAGCAGGCAAAGACCAAAAATCATGACCAGTATTGGCAAAAGGATGGATGAAAAACAAATGAAGACAAGAGCAGAAACAAAACACAAACAGAATAATTTGCGATAGGTCGCTGGAGCTTTTCTTCTCGATTTATTCTACTCCTTTACATTTTCGGGGTTTCTCTTACGATCATGAACACGATGAATAAACGCAAACATCATGATTAAGCAAGAGCTCAAGCTGGTATGACGGAGCTTCAATAAACGTAAGCAATTGCTCATAAGAGCAAGCAAAAGGTTAGTTTTACGCATACGTTTTCTATAGCAATTGCTTATCTTTAAGCAATTGCTTGCTGTCCGCAAGCTATTGCTTGTGCTTGCTAGCAAAAGTATTTTGCTTGCAAGCAATGACTTATTTTTATGCATACGGATTCAAGTAAAAGGCTAGTACAAGCAATTGCTACTTTTTATGCATACGGCCCAATGACTATGGTTCCATTATTTTCGCGCATGCGTAGGTATGATGCCATTTTTGTTTAACTGAGTTGCAGCTTGAACCATTGGATTTTCAGCTTTTTAGACAGGGATCAGCCCTGGTTTCGGAGAAGGCCTTTATTGTCCATGTGATTTGCTGGATTAAATCTCCAAGATCGATAGTAATAAAACTACATCTGTATAATTGAAAACAGTACACAAAACCAATAACTAACTATACGTCAAGGACAAGGCAAGCGTAGCAGAACAGATGGTGGTGGGACATTCTGCTTGCCAACAACACATTCCTGAAGATGTCAAGCAGATATAGGTCAATTCGATCTAGCTTGCAACTACAATTGCACATATTATCGTCAACAATGGGGAGTTTAAAGGTACGATACACGATTGGTAAAAGTCACATAACATCACTCACACTTTGTCTAATACATCATGTATATACATTTAATAATTTATTAACTTTATTAACCTGTGAAGATTTGAGCTCAATCCGACATCTGAGTCACGAGAAAATAGCAAAAACCGATTCAATTCTTTTTATAAAACATAAGAATGGTTTTGATCAATACTCCGATATCAAAACTGTTTTCATTCATTGTTATACTAATTTCTGGATAAATACACCATTTAAGACGGAAAAAAAAAGTAAAACAAATTCTACCGGCATCATCTTCATACCCTGAAAGTTATAGGTAAATCTTTGAAAATGTCTGTTTGGATATGTTACCAATCCTGTACTGTACCTTTAAGCAATTAAATGTATTTATCTTTATAGGAAGGGTTCGGCGGGATGGGTTGGGGTGGGAAAACATTGTATGGTTGCCCCTCCAATATTTTCATGGGGGAGGTGGGGGAGGGAGTTGCATTGTTTCCCCAGCCATTTGGAGGGTGGGGGGGGGGGGGGGCAACTGGCCTCTCAACTCCCACCCCGCCCCCTCAAGGTCCCTTGAGCCTCCCCCTAAAAAAAGGTGTGTCTAACCCCCTACAAAAATGCAATTGACAGCAAGAACTGGATCTTTCCAGTTATTACGCGCCAATGAAATGAAAAACGTGTTGTGTGGGCTATATTGTGTCCATGCTATATATACTCCTAATAATACATTACAAGAAAGGTGTAGCCCCAAAATAAGTGGCTCTTTTTAAAAGATAGCCCCCACAATTAATGGCTCCCCCCCCCCCCCTCCACCAAAAAAATATATTTCTTGTAGAACCGCGCCTGTTCACGTCACTCAACTAGATCCCGCGCCCTGGTTTCCGAGTTGTCTTGCTGGATTTAAATCTGCAAGATCATTAGAAATAAAACTACATCTTTTTCATTAAAAACAAAATACAAAACAAACAATAACTAAGTACGTCCATCTGATTTGCTGGATAAAATCTACAAGATCGATAGTAATACAACTACATCTGTATCACAGAAAACAGTACACAAAACCAATAACTAACTACGTCAAGGGCAAAGCAAGCGTGGCAGAACAGATGGTGGTGGGATATTCTGCTTGCCTACAACACATTCCTCTCTGCCTATTAGTTACCTTAATTATATCTCTAAATTCCTATATATTGTTTTTCGTTGGGGAGAGAGAAATAATTATGCAAATTCGACCTTGTCCTTTGCCGACGTAGATGAGCAATTCATACCCAGTGCTAGTTGAGTATGCAGGTGAGGTGGTGCTACATTCCTATCCGTGGATACCCAGTCTAGACATTTAAAACCGAACAAGTGGTTTCCCCTAGTTTGAAACTTAAAAAAATTGAAATATTATAATAATAATATTATATATAATAATAATATTGCTACAACTGTAATTTAACTAAAAGGGGAGCATGCATACATTCAGCTATAATTAAAAAAGAGGTCGTTATTGGGAAAGTGGCGTAGACAGGTTCTCAGACCTGGGGGAGGGAGGGATGATCCTCTAGCTGGGTCGTACTTTGGTATTATATTGTGTACATGTATACACCTGGATCGGACCTTATTAAGGAGACATGGTTTGCTATAAATGTGACTTTAGGGAGGCACCGAACATATGTCTCCCTATGAATGTCCCCACCTAAATTCTGGGGGACCCCCCCCCCCCCCCCGGTATCTACACCCCTGTTATTGGGAATGTTGTTTTTAGGATTATTCGAAAATTTGCACGTTGATTTGAGTTATCCCAGTTTCTGACAGGCGTGCAAGCGTCGCGCCGAACCAATGGGAGACTTTTGGCGAGGGCTGTCGATAGAGGGCAGCAAACTACCAGGCTCCTTAAAACTTTTTTACACGCTGTAAGTACGGCGGTTGTCCAAAAACTCACCGGAAGACGCAGGAAAATACTGTGAACATTAAATTCAGGCCATTTACAATTAATTTGTATATTAACAACAGCCGCCCACCACGATTTCAATGCCCGAAAACACAAAGTTAGGTGAAATTCTGATGTTTGGCGAGGCATAATGGGATAGGCTTCGCTTGCAGAGTAAAAACTCTGTGCACAAAACTGAATGCTGTTTGCCGTGGGCCACCGTGATCATTTGTAATTCGCCCTTTTACTGGCCAATCTCCACAAATTCTGCATTTGTTTGTTCTTGGGGAACTCATGTCCTCCCCTGTCACCACAACCGTACACTGCACAGTATTTACCAGGCATTTTCATTGAGATTATTTACGCCTGTTGTGTTTACGATGAACATTCTTGCACAAAAGCAATGACAACAAAATCAAGACACTTTTCCCGAGCCTGGTGAAGCGCGCCCTCTTGTGATTAACAATGGTTAGTCAAAAGTCTCCCATTGAAAGACAAGATTTGAATTCAGTATCGTCCGGTCATGTGTTTTCACCCGATATGTGTTTTCGCTCCACAAATTCGACTCCCGTTTACCGCGAGATCGTGCGAGATTCTTTGTGATCAGTATCCCTGAAGTGATGACTGCACTCAGGGCTATCTCCAACATTCAGGATGTTGAAAATAAAGTTTCCAGTCCTGAGTGATACTCAAAAGTTAAAAAACTATGCGATTTTGGGTGTATATTACTAATGCATTTTAAGGCTAATGTTCAAACGTTTATAAAAGACACAATCTGTGGTCAAATATTCCAAACTAAACTGTCGTCTGCTCAAGCAACTTTCATTCTTCAGATGTCAGACGGCAGGTCATGTGACCCTGTTGCGATCTGGGTTTTTATGGCGTGCCAACGAGACAAAAGTGTTAAAGTCTTTCTCTAATCGGATTGACAGTGTTTTGTTTTTCTCCTTTAAATTTCAACTTTGATAAGCTGATGTATCCATGTTTAGGCCTCTCATAATGATGCCAGATATTATAAAAAATGCTTTTAGATATTGTTGATAAATTATCTATAATTCACAATCTTGGAATCAAGACTGTTGTAGAACCTTTTTAAAATAAACTCAATTGACCCAGTAAGAAGAATCGAGTCAGGACAATATTCCAGCCGTTTTTGAGTGACTTGGTGCGCCATAGCTACTCCGATGTCAATGAACTTTGCCACTCAGCCAAGGGGGTGAAAACACATGACGTCGCGTTTACATAGCGGAATTTGTGTCCCTGTAAATGACGGACAATATTTTCAAAGAAAAGACTTGAACTTCAAGGATTTTTTCCTGTTATCGGAGCGAAAACCGATATCTGCAGGATATATACGTATTAGAAAGTTCGACGTCTGAAACAATTAGGAGCGACCAGGCGCGCCTGATGCCGAAAGATCGACGGTCTGGGTCGAAAGAACGGCGCTAGAGCGACATCGTTTCAGACGTCACTCTAGTCATGGGCCGAACTCAATGCAAATGTATGTATGCAAATAAGCAGTGAACTGCAGTGATATCCCACAATGCATACACACAAAACTTTTTGACCTGTAAATAAGGACTAGACGCCTGCCGGTCTCCCATACATCATAGGGTGCACCAATAAACCTTTGTCAAGGAATACAAAAAACAACAAATTGATGATTTTGAAGGCAAAGTGAAAAAAGGGGTAGGCTTAATAGTAAAAACAAAAATGTTATGACGGCTACAATGCCAGTCGTGACGGTTGTGTATTAAAGATGACAACAGTCAAGAAGCACGTTATGCTTTTAACCTCGCAAGTCGACAATATGAACAACGTAGGCCCTACTGTCTTTAACGTAAACTCAACCCCCAAAAGTCTTCTACATGTTGCTATGGCCGCATTGTTCGTTTGTTTGTAGGCCTAGTTGCAGGGCTAGTGGGCAACTCCAATGTATTAAGTTCGCCTGTCTGAAACCAAAATCTGAATTGGATCGACCTAGGGTCGCTCCTAATTTGTTAAGTCCGGCGCGACGCTGGAACGCCTGTCTGAAACTGAGGTGAAATCACACAAAGTTATAACTTGGTGACTGGAATGATAGTTGTGACTGACACGACCACAGACACCCAGAACATTCTGGAAGCCACGTCTGCCTAGCCTAGATCCACCCACACCCCACCCCATCCCCACCCACAGGATTTTTTTATCTTGTTCCATCGTATTGATTGTGTAATATAACCGCTGTTACAAACATATGACATTTTCTAGATTTAAAACAAAGTTTTATTATCGAGAACTGTCCCCAGAGGTACATTTTACAGCCGTTTTTGACCATGCGTGAAATTCCAGCCACGAATCAACAGTTTATTGGCGGATTTATTTAATTTAATTTAATTTATTAATTTTGCAGGTGCAGGCATATATACAAAACAACAAAACAGCAAATGGTTTATAAAAAGAGATTTTAGGCCAATGCCCCCGTCACTTACAAAAAGTGCAATGCCGCCATAATCTATAGGGAATAATATGAAAAAGTTAACGATGGGACGAATAAGAAGTACGCACGTTACCATCAGCAATAATTGATTCGTAAGTACCGCCTCATTTCAATTAATCTTAAAATAATGATGTTCATTTTTTTTCATGAAATCTCTTTAATGGAATAATTCATATAAGAATTCTATCTGCATCTGCGGAACCAGAAAAAAGTCATTCATTGTGCAAAATACATTTAATTTCAACCGATGCTCTTTGATTTTTAAGAACATTATACAACTCAAGCTGTATCGAGAATTTAAATAGACGTTTTACGTTTTTGTCGTTTTTCTCCAAAATAGAACAAATTACTCAGGCATTTTATTAGGCCTATGACGAATAACGATTTCTCTCAAGAATCAAAAATAGGAAGAAGTTCTCATATTTACACTCGAAATGATAAAATCATATTTGTTATTTTGTCAAAACAGAACTGATCGGGTTGTCATAATTATACTGCATCATGCGTGTTTGACACAACAAAGGCCTATTTTGAATAATTCATTTCAGAGAAATATAATTCTTTGAGCCCCCAAAATAGAATTGGCGGCAGGATTTGGTGGGATATCCCCCTCGACTTGCCAATACTTCATAGCCCTATGATTTAGAAAAAAAATGCATATTTTCCTTTGAAAAGAAACCGGTGGTGTTGTCTTTTATCTTGGCAAACCCGGATCTGACCGAGTTTTACAACGTGGTAGTACGAGTGAACTGGGGTGTACCTATACGTGGGGCTCAACCCGCCGCGCCGTCCGTACCTGGTGCAGCTAGCTCTGTGCGGCGGGCCACGGTCCGGCCAGGCAAGGTATGGGGGATTTCCACTCATGAGGCCTTTTCACGGAAGTGGGAGATTTTTATTTATACACGGTACTTGATCTGTTTGAATCCATGGAGTTCCTTGTTTGATTGGGATGAAATTATGGGAGAAACAGGATATACTATTATTGGTGGAGTAGGGAGGGAATGGGAGCCTATTATGTCTGTGCATGGGCAGGGGGCACCCACCTCCCCATTGCCTTTTTGATGTAACATTAATGACGTCACCAGTTAAGGTCTTTCCAAAATCCAACCTTTCCTTATTTGAGCGCACGATCGGCCGGACCTCAAATTCTTCGGGCTATAGGATAAAATACCGTTGACTTGAACTATGTTTACGAAACGGAGGATCAGGCTCTGGCTCTGACATCCATGCTGAAAAATATAGCTTGGGGTTTTTCACATTGGGTGCATTCGTTTAACTCCCCCGGGTCAGCCTTTTCTGGGAATGGTCGTGTTTTACTGCACAAAACAAGCGTGAGAATGGGGACGAGGTTGACTGGTGTCGACCCGGGGGGGGGGGGGGGGGGGCTAAACGAATGCACCCTATATTCACTAGTGAAACTGAAGCTCTGTTTCTTTTTTTTAAGCCAGAGACTTCCGAACCGCAGCCAAAAGCCTCTATTTTGATACCCATTATTTCAGAATGAATTAATGAAACTTGGAGCCGGAGCCAGAGCCAGTAACAGAGCCCGAGCCTCCGTTCCACAAACGCCCTAATTGAAACGAGAATAGAGCGGGGAAGTAAAGAAGACTGGGAACCAGACTACTAACGCTCCCAAATCACGTACTTCATTCTGACAAAAGCTTAATTCATATTTAAATTTAACCTCTCATTAGTAAACAATAGAATTGAATGGACCATCATGAAATATAGAAAGGAACAAATGGACATATGACGTATACAGACATTTTTATGATCGTGTTCTATTAATTGAGATGAATGTCCGTAAACCGATAAATCACCGTGTCCAGATGGTTTATTTCGTACCATTTATTGCTATGTGCTATGAGGAGCAATGACCTTACTTACTTCCACATCAGTTACGAGGTCATTTCGTTAGTTTTTAGAAATGGAATTAATTTCCTTATTTATAAGCAAAACCGTGATGTCATCGGGATGACAGACCGTGCAAACACAAGGGATGAGGTAATTTTATGGGTTTTTTCCTTCCAGGCATATTTCAAAGCTGGACAGTAGCGGATCTAGAGGGGGAGGGGGGTTAGAGGTACTTTGGTAGCATACCGAAACAGAAATCTCCACAGATTTACCTAAACTTACAGGGTATAAACATGGTGCTGGTATAGAAACATACCGTTTAAGTTGTTCTGCCTCAAGTGCTGTATTTATCCAATAAAAAGTTAAACCAATGACCAAAAGCAAGTTTGATTTTAAAAAGATGTTAAAAATTGCCGTGGGTGTTTTTCACTGTTCTCTAAAAAAGTGGGCACCATTATGGGAGTTGAAATTTCACAGACGACTGTTACTGTATCTTTCTACATGGTTACTTTTGAGAATGAATCTGCATTTCATTGAAAAAAACCAAAGTATGAACCCCCTTCCCCCAATTCAACCGGAGACCAATGTTATTATTTATAAAAAAAAAAAAGAAGAGAAAACAGACAAATGGGCGCCTATCAATATACAATAATTAATTTTCAAACCATTTTTCACGTACGTGATTTAATTGTTTGTCATGCCATAATTTGAGAAAAATCTCGAGAAAGAAAATATTCCGTTTCGTATAGGCCCTTAGAAGAATTATAGGTCATGGCTTTCCAAAGCCATTACGACCAGCAATGATAACCACAAAGTGCCGCATTGAAATGCTGTTGTAACTATGTTACATAAGGACATGCAAGCAGGTGACACGTACGTTAAGCAAAGCCTTTGAATTTACTATCTCCTTATAACAATAGTGTATATTTCCGAAGGAAACGTACTTTCGCATTTGAGCCTGAAGGGGAATCATACTACTTGAGGAAATATTTCAGTCTCTTTTGTTTCGACCGTAATTTAAAAATAGACATGCACATTTCCTCATTTGAATTCCACTTTTTTCAAGTTACCTATACAAGCCACTACTTTCACTTTGAGGAATTCGATATCGAAGAACAATGATTATAGGATTGTCTGCGAAGGTAAAACACCTGGCGGTTTATGAGTTAATATTCTTTTCCCTGTCATAATTCCGCTCAGACTGAATTGAAAACAAAAATGGAAATTGAATTTCCCCCTCCGGGGAATTATTGCTAAGATTAATTGTCTGTTTCCACTTATGTGCTCATTTGGGGGATTTAAATTTGGCTCATCTTTCAAATATTAAAGTTTTCAAGACCTAATTTTACCAGGAGATAAGTGATCATAGGAATGGCTTCCACATCCTACGTTACGAAATTACACAGATTTGTCTGCTGCCCCCATTGACGAATCTCAGAGAATCTGACTTTTGGGGAGCTTGTGGGCTGAGAGAAAAATCACCAAAAAGACTCTCTTTCTGTGTTCAGTGTGAGATAAATATTTTTCCCATGTCAAGTAATCTAGCTCTAACATATAAATCAAGGTTTGTTAAGTAAAGAACATCCTAATCATCAAATAACCACAAGGGAAACTGACTGGATTCTTAAGTCATTGAAAGGTGAACAAAGAAGAATTGACGTATAGCGGGATTCGAACCGGCAACCTCTTGTGCGGTGTTCAGGAGGTCGCCAGTTCGAATCCCGCTCCAGTCAATTTTTCTTTCAATGACTAAAGAACGTCCTCTTTAATATGACTACATGTATATCTAATAATATCTCTTTCTATTATGGTGTTTATTTACTCTGTTTTCAAGCCAGAGCAGTTCCCGCCAGGAAATAAATGTTCCCTTATATGAGTGGTAGGTGAACTCCAGGTAAAGTCATTTCGAGACAAAATGTTTCAGCAGTACTGATGAGAAGATTGAGAATTTTGCGCGTGTTTTACCATAGTCTCAATAGCTGGTGTAAGCTGTACTATCGGCCGACTGGGTAGCTGCTCCTGCTTAACTTGGTGGAACTGCTGCTGTTGCTGCTGCTGTTCACATGGCTGCAGCTGGCGTTGCATTCGCCGGTACTCGAGCTGCTGCTGTTGTTGTTGCTGCTGCTGCATTTGTTCTTGTTGCTTTGGATAACGGGATGGCGGATCTGAACTTTGCCGAAACTGAGTTTGCTCAAGCTGATGACGTTCTTGCTGCAAATGTCCTCGTTTCTGCTGCTGATGCTGGGGTTTTAGCAGCTGTTGCTGTTGTTGCTGCTGTTGCTGCTGCCCTTGCTGTGGTTGTGGTTTCTGCTGCTGCTTTTGTTGCGGTACAAGTTGTTGTTGCTGTGGCTCTCGCCGTCTTTCTTGCTGTTTACAGTTCAATAAATGATTTCGAAGTGTCTCCTCTAATTTTCGCTTTTCTTCTTCTAATTGTGTGATGTCCTCCATCAAGTGTTCATTTTGGTTTTCGAGTTCGTCAGATTCCTGTAAGCGAAAAACACACAATGTCAATGAGATCAAAAACTTGGCTTGTCTCAAGAAAAGTATTCCAGTGATTGGCACCGGGGTCTGCTGAATACAGACCAGCCCATAATGGGGGAGACTGCAATTGTAATCCCAGAGTTACTATAGTTGTATTCTAAAATACCATAAAGCGCCATCCGTCACCAGCCATGGTGAAGCTCATGTAATTTTGTGAGGCTTCTTTAAAGTGTATTCATATCATAAATGGAAATATATATCATTCCTTAAATAGGAATATGATTTATGATTTAAAGGTATAATACACGATTGAAGTTAGAGAACAGCATTTTGTCTGATCAAACATGTACATGAAATAATAAACCTGAGGGCTCAATCAGACATCTGAGTCACGAGAAAATAGCGAAAACCCGCCTTGATTTTTCTTATAAAACATAAAGAATGGTTTTGATCTTACCCCGAGATCAACTTGAACTATTTCCGTACTTTGGTTTGCTAATTTCTATAAACACACCATTTCAGGCAGACAAATATTTAAACTGTAATATGTTTCTACCACCACCATCTTCATACCCTGAAAGTTATACAGTGTACTTCAATCTGTGAACATTTCTGTTTGGGTATATGTTACCAATCCTGTACTGTACTTTTAAACTATATTCTTTAAACTATAGTTTTGTGGATATAAAAGTAATTCAGGTAATTGTATGGCTTTTCTTGTGGGAAATATTTCCTGCACTATAGGTCGGTTGGCGCTAATTATTTTCTGTGCTGGAAAATGTCCTTGTCAGTCAATCGTAGGAATTTGTTACTCGCCAAACCATCTCATTTGTTCAGTATGCACTTTCAGTTTAATTTTGTTTCTGTGTGATTTCCCGAATGAACCTGCATGAAAAGAGCCCTTTATATACATTTTCTAAAGACACTTTGTTGGTTTTAAACCAAAATGTTACCCGATCCACACCTGTGTAGGCCAAAACTGAAGAAGGAACTCGAAAATGAAAAAAATTAACTTGCATCTTGCATCAAGAAACACATTATACTGTAATCCAACTTCCATCAGGATGAAAGAGATTATATTTTTTGTGGTTAACCAGAATTATTCCAAACTTGGTCTGTGTGTTTGTGGTTCTTTCCTCGTGACCATGCTGACGTCATCACCGCTTAACCCAAAATTTCCGTGTTGGATATATACACCTTTATATAGCAGGGAAATCCCAGTATATCTTCAGCAGCATATCCGGACGGAGTTCGCTTAAAAATCCTTGAGTTAGCATCAGGTGATTTCAGGGACCAAAGGTCGTTGCGAGCCGCAGTCGCAATGTAACTATAATCTTGCAGAAATGTAGCAATAACGAGTACTATTTGTTAATAATAAATTCGCTAACACTCAGGGGTGGATTTGACCAAACTCATCATGATCATAACTTACTTTCAATCGTTGGGCCGTGTGATGCATTGGAATCCTACATAGGATAAGTAAGATACGAAGGGTTATCCTTCGTAACTCAACTTACGATCGATCGTATAGGGCTTCAGTGAGCCAACTTCCCACATTTTCATTCGTTCATTTTCTGCAGTCTTGATATCCCTTTTATTCTGTAATATTTGGTTGTCATAATTTTATACGGCAGTGATGTCAACATGGCGATTGAATGCCTCACAGTGGTACGGCGTTTTGTAAAATATGTTGCGTTTTTGTTCAAAGTGCGAAGAGCACGGAGCGGAATTCCCCTCTTCTGTTATTTGGAAGGTATATTTCAATAGAAACTTAATTCCAACTACAGTATATCGTCGGTAATATTATACATAACGGCATCCTTGTATGCTTTGGTAATTAATTACAAATTACGTTGAAAGTTTCAAACAATATTATTTATTATACAAAAACTAGATAATTATTTGAACGCTATTCGATGTCACATGTCTGGCCGTGGAAGCGCGTGCATGCCGATTGAAAGCGCCATCTAAAAGTTTGGGTTTGAATAAGAAGCAACATAATTGTCTCCAGGCGCGGTTCTAGAGTCAAAATTTGGGGGGGGCTAGAAGAGCCATTATTTATTTTTTTTTTTTTGGGGGGGGGGGGGGGGCTAGAAGACCAATATTTTGGATTCTTCTAACACTCGCTTCTGCTTTGTCTTATTAGGGGTCGAAAAACATGCATATTATAGCCCACACAACGCGTTTTTTATGTTATTGGCGCTTAATAACTGAAAAAATCCAGTATTTTCAAGAATTTTTTTTTCACTTGCATTTTTTTGGGGGGCTAGACAAAATATTTTGGGGGCTACAGCCCCCCTAGCCCCCCCGTAGAACCGCGCCTGATTGTCTTTCGTTTGAAGTTAATTCTCTTAACTGCATTTATTTCTGTTTATATCAACTTAACAGCTCCTGATCGTTTTATTAATCTGTGTATTTAAACTGAAATGAAGATTATGAATTTATAGGAAACTGTACAGGAATCAGTCCACCACATTGAAACGCGATACGATGACCTCTTTGCGAGACTAATTCGATCTCCACATTGGTCGATGTCTCATGAATATGAGCAAGTTTTCAATTTGCACAATCATGCTGTGTCCATGCAAACACACATCGTACACGTTAAAAGACACGATTTAAGATGAGTAACTGTAAAAGGTAGTATTTATTTAATATTATTGTAGATACTCGAAAACATCAGTCTTTAGAGTGAACATCAAATGCAATAATGAAGATGCATACATTTTCTACCAAAAGAATCGTTGAGTATGGTTTTTTGAAAGGCGATCATCAATGGATGGAATTCTCACTTTGTTATGATTGTGACAAATTTGAAAACTAAATTATTAGAATGGAGGCATATACTATTTAAACAAAAACCTTGAAACCCCACAAAACATAATTATAACACCGTACCGTGACTTATTTTTTAGCTTAAACTTTTATCTAATTCGATAAACACAATAACCGCCTATAGAGTTTCTCCCACACAACCTTTGTCAGGAATACTAATGGTTAACCAGGAAAAGATAAAGGAGGGACTAACTTGTAAAAATAAGATATCATCAGGATGATGACTCGCCAAACCCACAATTTCAATTCGAACGTCCTGCCCACGTTTTTCATATGAGGCCCTTCAAACAACCAACGACGCGATAGCCGAACTGTGAAGCGCTCGGCCTCGCAGGCGAACTCAAACAAGACGGGATTTCAGTGACTGAATTAAAATAATGTGATATTATTTCCAAAACTAGGATGGTGCGCAGTAGAATGGCCTGGGAAGTTAGGTTTTATGAACCTACCTGGACTAATTCTGCCGCCCTGTGCCGCCGGCGGTCTCGGCATCTAGCGGCTGCTAAGCGGTTCCTCTCCCTCCGCTGCTGAAGTCTAACCTCATCATCTGTCGATATCTACAAAAACAAACAAACAGAAAACGATGAAAATGTTATCAATCTAGTTTGACTTTCTCGTCGGCGTTCGGAGCAGTTTTGATCGGAACATTAAGTCCCCATCTGCCTTCAGACAGTCCCGGTCGAGTGAGGTCGTTACTTACTGTAAATGTTCTTGCTGGAGACGGTAGCAATTCGTTCTTTTAATCTCGGCAGGATATAACCCGTTCTTTAGGACTTGAATCGTTCTGTGCTGTTTTACTTATGAAGCTGTCATTTCATCTTGACCGTTGCAATGCAAACACGTTTTTCAATGACATTACGGTTTCTGCCACCGTATCGGAGAAGGTTCATGGAGATTCTACAGTCAGTCGTATTACACTTGCATTTGTGAATTCTATAACTTGGTGGTATAAGTTTTACAAGGATGAGTCTTTCTGTCAAGTTTATATACTGATTTCAACTTAAAGGGATGGTACAGAACTGGTGTTTGCGACAAAACCGTTGCTGACAGTGAAATCACATTATGTAATCCATCATATACCTTAACTGACAAACCTGTAGAAGTTTGAGGTCAATCAGCCATCTGGGTCACGAGAAAATAGTGAAAACCCGTGTACGGAGAACTGTACACATTTCAACGAATGAATAAAACGCTTCGAAGCGATTTATTCCAATCGGAAAATAGTTTCATTTATTTCTCAACGAATATGGCATTTCAGACAAAAACATTTCATGGGATGTTTTCTCCTATCATCACCATTATACAGTGTGTAAGTTTTATGTGAATCTGTGATTATGAAGTGTATTTTGTCTTACCAATTCTGTACCCTCCCTTTAACACCCAAAGCTTTAAGTAATGCTTTTAGATATGATGCAGGCTTTGTACAGTGAACGGTCAGTCACATTAATACGCTTGGAAATGCCCTTTAGATTTTCATGTTATAGCAAGGAATAAGAAGTTACGAGTGTCAAGTGTAGGTGTGTACTCTATGATCTTTACATTTTGTAGTCGTGAAACGAAATCTCTTTCTCTCTCCTATTGTTTCCACCTTTTAACTCTGATCCATTGTTTCACGAGTCCATTTTTACACACTTGACTTTTCAAAGAACTCAATCAGTGCTGTCTTGGCAATGATACGGTTTGCCTCATAAAGAAGAATCCTGACTTCTTGGCACGGCTCCAGTTCGACAACTGCGAAAACGAATTTTCAGTTTGTATCAGGATTCAGGGGCCAATTTCAAAGAGTTGCTTAAGCACCAAATTTTGCTTAGGCTAAGCCTTGGTTAATAAAAATCAGTATGCCAGCCAAAACTCCTTTTGGATGTTATGCTCAGCAAACAATGGCTGAATGCAAGTCAAAAAGTAGCAAACATCACATGAAACTTTGGTTGGTAATCCTGTTTGATCAAGAAAGACTCTTCATGCTTAAGCACATTTTGTGCGGCAGCTCTATGAAATTGGCCCTTGATCAGAAAATGGAGGACTTTCAGAATTTGAGTCCATATTACGTCAGTGACGACACACACTGCTGATAAAAGAAGCGACAATGGCATTTTTTCTAAAGTGTCAAATACTTACGTTGTAACTGGATTCTCCGTCACCCTGGTTGGTTCGCGTTGCCTGTTCTCCCGTGCAGCAGGGTTCCAACTCCCCAACCGGTGAGCCCTCTCGTAAGCTGTGTTCCCCGACTCCATCACCGGGCACGGGCTCGTTGAGTCCCCCAGTTCCGGACGCCGTCTCCCCGGGGACGTCACTACGCCTTTCCCGCTCAGTCATCTCGGTCCGCGGACTCTCAGCTCGGCTCTCATCAACCCTTGGGAGGACCGGTCTCCGTACCATCTCCCACTCTCTTTAGGAGCCCACAATTTATGGCTGTCGACTTTATTCCTGTATATATTTACAGGTGGTGATTCAGACTCATGTTATAGGCCCACGCAGGCAACGGAGAAAACAAGAGGGAAACAATGAAATTCCATGTCCCGTGTGACAGCTCACCAGGAACAAAAGGAAATCAATCGGGGAAAACAACCCAAACAAATTCATGAAGAACTCAACGATCAAAACACTTCTTCAAGTTTGTTTAGGCCTATAGAACTACCCCAGAACGATTCAAAGCACTGTGACATTTGATGGTAGTCGCCTTTGCTTCGGAAACTTCACAGGGGGAAAAGTTTTTATGTCGCACAGATTCGTAAATATGCGTGAAAAGCGCCATAAAACCGCTTGTTTTGACGTGAGGACTTTGAATAGAATGTGTCCAATTCGCACGGGGACATCATTTCCCACGCTGTACCAATTTCCTCTACGGCTATACATGTATAGAGCTCGCCGATGCTGTGCTTGAACGGCCCCGGTAAAGGAAGGAAACGAACACAGAATAAATTCCCTAATTCCTTGTATGGTAACTGGAAATATTTCAAATCCCATCTTTTTAGCCAGTATTATACACGCATACGATTGAAAATGAAATACAGGCCTAATTTTAGACGATATTTATGCAGAAAGGCTGGTTTTCCCAATAGGAAGTATAAAGTAATCTGGTATGTGTATAATTAAAACTAAATTTCTATTTTGTTTTGCAATTTAATTTCATTGATTCCTTAACTTTATTTTTTTGACAAGCAAGTTGTTTCCAACATTATTCAAAATAAAAAAAAGTGAATTCGATTTTGATTTTAAAGAAATGTAAGTGCAGATCCCATACTTCTAGATTTTAATTAACTGCATGATGTATCTGGATACATCACTGCCCGATTGATAAAGTATAGAAGAATGATGATTTTTAAGTCGTCTAAATCAAAATGCGCATTATTTCTAAGGAGAAAAACATTGGGCTCCAAAATTATTCTTATTGCTACCGAGAACTAAGGACAATATTACAACAATTATGACGATACATACTGAGGTTTTCCCCCTACCTCTTAAACTGTATCTTCTTCTCATCATCTTTCCATGAAACGTTTCTTCAGGCTTTCGAGCTTCAATGCCTGGGTGCTTTTAGGAGATCATTGGTTTCATTACATGAACATGAACATAAAATAATATTCACTGACGTAAAATTGACACAAAAAAGAGTAACTGCAATAAATTCGTATTCATTTTCTTTTTCTTTTTCTTTTTCTTTTCATTCGAAAAATAAATCTCAGAATTTATTTTAATTTGTTTTTCATATCGATGTGAAAGCTCTCGAGACGGTGTGGGGGACCATAAGGCAAAATCATTGTCCTGTCATAATTTAAATTTATTGCAAACTGTTAAAAAATGAATATGCAAAAACCGCATGGTTATTATAAGCGTTGCTTTCGGCTATTCCTTTTCTCTGCTCTTGTTTGTTTTTGTTTGTTTCCTTTCAATTACTTTTTATTCATGTAAGTAAACAAGTAAACAATAAATAATTATTTGGTTTTATGTGGGCCTATATTTGTTTAGGGGCCAGTTTGTTTCAGGCATAAGATCAGTGATCCAGCTGCTCCAGATCCCAGTTTAGCGCATCCTGCACAGGACGTGGATCTGCAAGATCAGTGATCGCGTGCCGAAACAAACAAGCCCCATACAATGCAATTCGTTCATGTCATTCTAATCAATTTCTGGTTTTGCATTATATGACATATACAAGTTATGACTAATTAGTTCTGTTTACCTGTACAAAAACAATTCGTGCAATGGAGGAAACGTGCGCTGTGTGTATATACGCAATGTCTATCGTGATTCACCGTGCGAAATTTCGCGATTCATCGTGATGCTGTTTAGTACATGGGGCCAATTTCATAAAACTGTTAAGCACAAAAAATTGCAGAACAATCACAAGTGATACACAACACATGGAAATTTGGCTGTTAACCCTGTTTTTACGAAGACAGAAATATCATGCTTAGCAAATGTTTGTATGAAATTGACTCCTGGGTCCAATTTCATGGAACCCGTTACGGCCTATTTTTGTGCTTACGGGCACTGCTACGCGTGAAATCTATTTCATGGAATCCGTAAGCAAGACTCTCGGTTAGCAAAGAATTTCTAGGGTAACCGTGATCATTTTCTGCTAACGCGCTGTCGTATGCATTCTGCACAAATTCCTTGCTTACCGTTACCAAAAAGGAAACCCTTCCGTGAAATACGCTAACTGTAACCAAAAAAATCCTGCTACCGTAAGCGAAGAATTTTTGCTAACGGTAACGGATTCCATGAAATTGGGCCCAGATCAGAAAAGGGAGGCCTTTATAAAGTTGAGTCCACATTACGTCAGTGACGTCACATGCTGTTTAGTACCTGGGGCCAATTTCATAAAACTGTTAAGCACAAAAATTTGCTTACCACAAAAATGTCTCGCCCAATAAAACAAAACAACCCACCATTGAAAATTCCATTTGATATTCATGGTTAGCGAACAACAGCCAAAGAACAATCACAAGTGATGCACATCACGTGTATGGACATTTGGTTGTTAACCATGTTTTTATAAAGACAAAAATGTCATGCTTAGCAAATTTGTGTGCTAAATATTTTTATGAAATTGGCCCCGGATGGCACGAACTGGCGTACGTCACTTTAGAGACCGATCATGTTCCCAGTTTGCAAGCATTGTCTCTGGTTTGCTGTTCCCCGAATACCGCGATTAATAACCATACAAGCATGTTTTCACGTCTTTTCCGTTTGTGTATAAAGCTCACTATATCCACCGTGGTCGCCAGTGGTCGGTACATGTTTGAAATGGGTCATAATTTATGGTCAATTGGCTTGCATAAAAGTTTTAAAGGAAATATGAATAATTTCTGAAGGTCTGAACCACTTTTCAATCCACCCCCATTCGTGCCAATGTGTGCAAGTGGCTGGTGTCGGTAGAAACTAAGTTAATGTGTCAACAAAAATGTGGTTTTCAATCGGACTGCTCCTTCCTGCATGGTTTCCTCATACGGATTATCCTACGACCCAACTGCCATAATTATTGAGTAATGGTATAAAAAGATGATCGCATACTTACAATTATATCTGAGTTCCATCACATGTGAAAGTACACGGCCTTTTAAGTTTTAAATTCAGGGCTTCAAGTGCCAAACTATCATGTTTGAACTCGACAATCTTGAACAAAAACAACAAACAGTCGATCTCCATTCCAAATTCACCAGCCCCCAAAAGGCAAATCCCTATCCTTGGGACTAAAGGCCTATTACCCACCTGGTATTGTGAAATTCACTATACAGGTCATTGCATTTGTACAACCGCCACTGTACACAATAAAGGCCTAATTCAACAATAGGACTTTGGCTGCCTTTTTGTAGCTTGCGCATTTCCAGGAAATAGAGAAAAAGAACCGGAAGTTGCCGGTAGATTGAATAGAAGTTTCTATGATTTCCGGAAAATACGCCAAGGCTTCTGAAAGTTCCTCAAATTTCTACAAATGATGTTACATTACTGAATGTATAAGGAACTTTCCTTTCAACAATAAGACCTATTTCGCAGTAGTTACATGGAAGAATGAGTTATATTTATGTCTAAATGTTTTCACGTTTCCAAATATAGGATTGATTCAAGGTTTCTATGATTTTCCGACTCTCTTACGGTGAAGGAAGAGGAAGTTATAATAATTATTAAAGGAATATAGTTCCGACTTTTAAATGTGAAAGTTTTAATTGTTTGGACTAGGCCTAAGTGAGTTTTTTTTTTTCATCACACATTTTTCGTGCACGGGGTCAATTCAAACGACTCTCACGACATCTTAATATTATAGAAGCGTGATCCACCTTGTATTCAAATTGAGCTTCATTAAAGGTATAATACATGATTGGTAAAGGTCACAGAACAGCACTCACACTTCGTCTGATCAAACATGAAATAATAAAGTAATAAACCTGAGACAATTTGAGCTCAATCGGACATCTGAGTCACGAGAAAATAGCGGAAACCCGACTAAATTTTTCTTATAAACATGTACATACATTTTTGCACTGAGAGAGAACAAAACTGTTTCGGTCCTTGTTTGACTAATTTCTGGATAAATAGGCCTACACCATTTCAGGCAGAATAATTTTAACGGTATATGTTTCTACCAGCACCATCTTCATACACTGCAAGTTATACGTAAATCAATGAACATTTCTGTTTGGGAATGTTTTACCAATCCTTTACTTACCTTTAAGATGAGGCTAATTTAGACCGTGGAAATCATAGCCAGCAACCAGTGAACAGCAGTTGGCCATAGTATACCGAAAAAGAGTAGATTCTATTCAGTTTTCATTCAAGGCAAAAGTTTCTCTTGAGAATTATATGGTCATATCAGTGGCGAAACTTGTGGGAGGGGGCAGGGGTAACGCGGGTTCGGAGGGCATTTTCTCCTCGGATGCTCCCCCATTAAAGAATTGTCATGGTGATGTTCACTTCAACGTCTCCTGTGACCACATCCCTCCCCCTGAAAACATTTTGGAAACTCGTTTCTAATTCTTCAAATATAAGGGAAACTGACATGATTAATTATTTTAAATCATTGAAAGGTGAACACAGAAATACAGCAGCAGGATTCGAGCCTGCGACCTATGGAATACCGTACCGGTACGTGTTCTTATCAACTGAGCTATCCAGTCCTATATCGGCAGTGTCCCTAAAGCAGAGAGTACACTTTCAACAATTTCAGTAACATTTTCGGTAACATGTTGCCCACTTAGGGCAACACACCTGGGAAACACGACTCTGGGCCCTGTGTAACAAAAGCAACATTTGGCAAACATGTTACCGAGATGTTGCTGCGACATGTTAACCAACTCGTTTTGCTCTGTGTACACTGACAACATTTTCAGCAACAACCTACCTGGGCAACAAATTACCGAGATTGTTACCGAAAATGTTGACAGTGTATACTTTGCTTATCTTTGTTTGTCTTGTCAGTTGGTAGCCAGAAAACCACTCGCATACCGCTGATGCGATATTCCAATGACCATTGTAGATACGCACAGCATTATAAGCAAGGCTGGTAGCCTGCATCAGTGAAACAGTGAAATGAAAGTAAGGGGCCGTCCATAAAGTACGTACGCACGAAGGGGGGAGGGGGGGATGTTACCGATGCGTACGCCATGCGTACAGGGGGGAGGGGGGTTAAGGCCAATGCGTACCGTACGCAAACGAAACATTTGCATAGCATTATCGCGCGAAAAGAGAGGTCAAAAACGTTAAAAAAGCACCGGGATTGTTTTGTTTTTTCCTTTTTTTCTTATTCAACATGGTAAAAAATAGTAAAATCCATCAGTAAATGTATACAAACCTGTTAAACTTTAGTCATTCATTTCAGAATTTGAAAGTGACGTCCCAATAACGGTACCGGCCCGGATTACGGTTACATTTTAATTATGCTAATTAAAGCAAGGGACCACGAGAAGTGAAAAACCTAATGTGGAATGCGTATGCGTACAGAGGGGGAGGGGGGGGGTCAAAAAAGTCGGCATTTCGTGCGTACGTACTTTATGGACGGCCCCTAAGCTGAATCTCATCTTTCCAGTTTATATTTAAACCGGCAGCATTGGTCAATTAACAAAAATAATAATATCCTTCTCTTACGGAGGATGTGCATGTAACTTCAAGGAAAACCACAACCCGAACGCTGATAATCACGTGAAAAGAAAAAAAGTCGCAAAGCTGACCTGTTGCATAAACAAGGAATGGCAAAACAAAAATACATTTTTAGGTTTGTAACAAGTTACATGTTATGAAAACAAGGAAAAGGAAGTAAGGTGGGGTTTTATTCTGCAAACTCAGGCAGGTGCAGCAGTTTTTGTATGAATCAAATCATTTTGTACTTCTCCTTTTTTTGTCGGGAGTGGACTGACATCGCTTGATCATCATGATTATGAATTTACAACCAAAACACAAAGTCATCTCAGTTATGCTGGAAAGTGACTGGGGAAAAGTGCGAGTTAATGTCGTCATTGAGAAAAGTCGTATTTTAATTTTGTATGGACTTCGCTTCTGTTAAAAATGTTAAAATAATAATAATAAAACATGCATAACAAGTGCCAATCAGCCTTAAGTTTTTATCTTTAAGGCCGGCCCAATATGCTTTCCACAAAATGTGTATCTTTGTTGAGCGCAATCTTTCAACCTGCGCAATCTTTAACCGTTTGTCCGAAGTGACTTGTTTTTAAAGAAAACCTGTGAGGCGGTGTCCAACGTTTTTAACCCAGGTCTAACTGAAGTGAATGTATAGCTATTTGTATAAATTAAAATCCCAAATGAATGTTTCAATTCAAAATTGCGCACGGCTCAGTTTGAAACTTGAGCAGGCGTAAATATTGCGCTCAACAGCTTCATCAATCAAAGTTCATAAGTAACTTGTTTTCATGAAATTATATGATAATCATTATCCATCTACTTCCTGAGTTATTCTGGTTCCCATACCGAGGAAGATCCCGACTATTGTCTGTCAATTATAAGAGTCGTCAGGGAATCTTTGGGCAGGGAACCATACTATTTTCTGGGTCTCTTTGGTATTGTGGTATTCGGCTCAGTTCGGCTCAACTCGGTTCCACTCGCCTCCTCTCGGCTTTTTTAACAGCCAGTTCAGATCAGTTTCGGGTTTTTAATGACTTCACTCACAGGTGACGTCATACACTTCAAGCTAAGAAATAGACTCGTGAATCTTTGAATTTGTCCACTGATGACCTGTCGCGTGAAAGGGTGTCAACCGTCATGACGTCATTTGAGTATTAGGCCGCCCTCTGTCAAAATGTCAGAAATAGATGATGGTGCAATGACGTCATTATTGTGTGGCATAACGTCCGCAAAAGTTGATAAACAATTTGAGATGAGTTATTTAAAGAATTCTCAATACATTCGATACTACAAAATAAAGACTCGGTGGTTTGTACAACTTGACGCGTGGTTTCTATCATATCATTTCACGCGGAAATGCTGAATACCGCAATGCACGTAAATAGAAATGGAACTTTGCATCAACAAAATACCACAGGTGTAGAAATACAAACAACAAAAACAATGAAATGGGATAACAAATTTACCAACCAAAGCATTCACTTCTAAAAATGCGTTTATTTCTCGTCGCTTTGAAAAATATATTGTGGAATGGGTTCATTTTACCCCCGGAAAGGAAACTGCCATCTTTTGAATGAATAATGCATATTTATATATAAATAGACAAAATTGGATATATTTTTTGTTTCAAAATTGTTGAAAGAGGTAATAAAGTTGATAAAAATGAAATTGATTAATATAAATAAGTTATATAAAATAGGCATTCAGCATGTTAACATTGCAATAAAATAAAATTAATATCCTATCTGTTATAATTATTAGGCAGTTGTACAAGTTATTAATAATTAATCTCCAACTATTCAATGACTGAAGAAAAATAAATTATTAATAAGTTTGAATACGAAAAAAGACATTCACTTAAACATAAATATATCTAAGCCTATACATCATCATAGAAACATTTTATATGAAAGTATGCAGTAGTCGGATAAATAACTTAGTGATAAATAATTGGAAACTAAAACAAGTAATAAACTTCTGCAAACTGCTCATCGCCCAAAATAATAAATATATAAACTGTTTAGAATTATATTAGAAGTGCCAGTACGTTTCAATCCTGTCAGACAGTCAGACTACCAACTCTTTGTTGAAAACTAGTCAATAAAGTAATATAGATTTATATGAATATCTATTTGGATAAGGAGATACGCAGATCATAAGCCTCATTAGCCCCTGTTGGTATTCTGTATGTACATGTTTAAACATTAGTTTATTAAACAAGTTCGCCTTCTCCAAGTTTGAATGTAAGCGCCAAGCATCATTAGTCTTACTAACAGAGACCACCACGGACGTGGCCGTCTGTGGATGCACCACACTAAATAGCTCAAAAATCAATGCGCCGAGCTGATTATCATAATGTGTGTACCCTCAAATGCTTTTTAAATATGCAATTTGGGGGGTCGTGCAATTAATATATTGTGTAATTTTGACTGGTTATGACAACCTGGGGGTTCAGTGCTTCAGCCTGTTGTGGAGACTTGAGATATTTTGGTTTAAAATCCGGTCCTACATTGTCTTGAACGTGGAGGGTTGCTTCATGAAAACTCGTAGCAAGTCGGTTACGGAATAAGGACATTTCGGGGGTGTTTTTTTCTTGGGGCAATTAGCAAAAAATCCAATCTGTTACCCAACCAAAAATTGAAAAGAATTGGGTAGATGATAGTTCACACTATCATTTAAACTATTGCACCAACAACTGAGAAACTTCTGGATGGAGTTTTTTTAACTGTGAAGTTGAGGGATTTTACACTAAGGTCAATGGGAGTTTATTTAGTGTGGTGCACCCCTGTGACTCGAATCGAAACTGAGCGCCCTCAACGGTCGTTCACGGTCCAGTGTTTGATTTTCAGGTGTATTTTTGTTCGTCGCTCAGAAGTAGTGGATTTCATGTTGCCCTTAGCCCCGTATTGCAGTTGCACAGTGCGAAGTGATCTTCAACCATTCTCTGTAACTGGAGCTTTTCTTGTTGCAGACTCTCCTTTAGGTCCAGTAGGTTGTCTCTTCGGGATTGTAGGTCGTTAAGTGTCTAAATCAGAAAGAGAATCATGAATCAAAAATGTATTAAACTAGCAACAAGAAACTGTTAATGGTATCAGAAGCAGCTGCAGAAACAGGGAACGACGACGATAACAACAACAAACAGCAAATACCAGTGACAACACAACGCAACAAACAACAAGAACAACAACAAGCAACAAGCAACAAACACCAACAGCAAGCAACGACCAACAACAACAACAACAACAACAACAAACACCAACAGCAAGCAACAAACAACAAAATCAGCAATAAACAACAAAAAACAGCAGAAACAAACTGAACTCCGAGATTAACTCAGAATGAAGTAAGCGCCCTGTCAGCAGTTACAGTACCTGGTTGAGTTGATCAATGGCCGCTCGTCTTTTCTGCCGACATTTAGCGGCAGCCACTCGGTTCCTCCTCTTACGATCCTCCCTCTTACGAATATCGTCCGGAGTCAGCTGATAAGAGAAACAAAAAACGGTGAAAGTTTAATCTTTGCCACCATGAGAAAAAAATCAAAATTCGCTTTTGATTGGTGCGGACGCGCCCGTTGGTGGCGCTGTCTAAATTCTCCGGGAAAACGGAGCCCATCAGAAACTCATAACTTTCCCTGTATTTCTTTTTTAAATTAATTAAATAGAACGAAACTTCTTCAGGATAAAAAAATGAAAGAAAAACGGACCGTCACTCGTTTAATACATCTATTTCAAGGAATGGGAGGGGTCAGCTTATGCCACACCCATCCATCCTATTATACAATGACAGTATTATACCTGGTTATCTCGGCATTGTTTCTTGTCGTAATCCTCCAGGCCCCAGTCTAGCGCCCCTTTCTCCCACCGTCTCTTCTGGATGCTGTTCCTCAGCTCCTCTTTGATCAGAGGACTCAAGTCGAATTCCTGCTCTGAATACTCAGAGTCTCTGCTGACCGACCTCGAGAATGAACCTGCTGAGAAAGGTAGTCACACAGGGACCAGTTGTTATCATACATTAACTGAATTGTAATGGTGCGGGTATTACAATACATTGAAATTGATGTTGGCGAGCACATCATGTAGTTTATACCGAGAACTATCAGGCAAAATCTCGTGTAATAATTGAGCCGGATCAGAAATAGGTACTACGCGCATGGACATGCAATGTGTGCATTTATAGGCGTTGCCGTATTTTCCAGCCGTTAAAGGGCCTGAACAACATTGGTAAAGGTGATTATTCGATTTGTCATGGAAACATAAACCTGTGAAATGTTCAGCTCAATTGATGATGGCCGATCACATATCAGTCCACACAGAGAATTACACGCGACAAATGCGACAATACTCTCTGGCTCTAAGGCTATAGGCTTGAAATTTAGTTTGCTTCTGCCATCTTGTGTCCTAAATGAAAAGAAGGGCTTGAGATACATGGCAAAACTGGTCATTCGGCTTCGTCATGTGGCCCAATCCCTTCGTTTAGTTATGCAGGCCTCAAATCGCGGGATCAAATAAGTCAGAAGCCATAATTATTCTCAAGCCTGGTTTCGAAAAGGCCCTATTATAAGATCTCTACCGCGTGATGGCGTTATATTAGACAATGCTTCCCCATTAACCGCTGGTCTATTTCTATGCATATGCTTTCAGTCACTGAATGAAGGTCAGAAATTTCCATTACAGTCATTAACTCAATATTGATAACTGTTATACACAGTACAAAGTCTAGAGATTGTATAACGTGAAAACACTAAGTGTGGGTCGTGAAAGGGTTAATCTGCTTTTCCATACGTTAAAAATTGCCAAAAGCAAACTAAATTTGAAACAAACAAACAAACAAACAAACAAACGAACAATATGTTTATAATCATCATTCGCGAGGCCAATAGGTGTGATGCAGAAGTATCCAGATGCCATTTTTTTCCCAAAGAAATCCCGATTTTTACCTCACTTGGGAATAATGAAACATCTGGATGTAACTGTTTTCAATATCTCTGCATCTCCCAAAGTGGTCTTGAACAACTCTCTGAAAAAATTGAAATAAAGAATTTCATAATGACGGCGATAAAATCAGTCCTTGCCGTCTTTGTAATGATTCTGTAATCACTATGCATCTGGTTCCTATTGTTGCATCGCGTTGATTTGAAAACCATCCTGCTACTGTGTTTTTATGAAACATAAAGTTGGACTCGTCACGTTGAACTTACGTCAAGATGAAGGTTTCTTCTAAACTGAGTATGTTACTTCACGATCTGTGTCCCATGTGACAAAGCTGCATGAAAAGTCTGAAGCTTATAATAGTCATGCAAACCTTAGATTATTGTTGAACTGTTTGAGATCGATACACATTTCACATTGCTACGCCCAACAAAAATGTTTGAAAAGATCCTCACGGATAATTCTCAAGTGCGACTTCCTAACATCATCTGAAATGTTTGCTAAACTCTTTTTCCGAAAATAGTTAGGCACAAAACTGTTCTAGTCGGGAGAGGGCGCACAGTCTCATAGACAACTGCAGTATTTGACCACATATTGTTTTTAACTGCGTTAAAGGTATGATACATGATTGGTAAAGGTCACAGAACAGCACTCACACTTTGTCTGATCCAGCATGTGCATGGAATAATAAACCTGTGAAAATTTCAGCTCAATCAGACATCTGAATCCCAAGAAAATAGCGAAAACTCGACTCAGTTTTTCTTAAGAAAGATAAAGAATGGTTTAACCCAGAGATCAAAACTGGTTTCGGTCTTTGTTTTACTAATTTCTGGGTAAATACTAGACTTAGGGCCAAGATTTGAGTCTCGTGTGGTTTCGCGAGAGTTGCGTGAAAAGACCGCGACTTAGAAAGACTTGGCCCAAAGTCTAGGTAAATACACCATTTCAGGCGGTAATAAAAGTTAACGGTATGTGTCTGCCAGCACCATCTTCATACCCTGAAGTACACTTCTGTTTGGGCACTTTACAAATCCTGTACCGTACCTTTAAGTTGTAAAAGACATGAAAAAGGACCTATACCTTTAGGGACGGATCCACCATCGTTCGCTTGAAGCGGCTGTAGGCATCCGGTCTTCCTTGATGTCAAACCTCTACCGCCCAGCCGATGTTTCGCATCATCATTATCATCATCACTATCGACACGGCAGCCACCGAGTTCCCTAGCGAGATATCCAGAGAAGTCCTGCCGTCCCCACACGGCCTGGTTTTCGTCCGACACCGCCGCCGCCGAGAGACCCCTCCGAGACTCCGGGGATGACGTTGCCGCCATTGCTCGACCGACGAGCCGATGAGAGGATCACGGGTTCAAAACCCAATTCTCCTTCGAAAAGAAAAATTGAATATCTTCAATGTTCCAAAAACGAAGACGGCTCCTGTCACCTGGCTTTATTTCACTTTGCCTAATAAAAACAACAACACAGAGAAAATGAATACATTACAACGAGTGTACGATGGATATAAACACAATTTTGAACATACTCACTGCATTGCAAACAATATAGCAATATCAGTTTTGACACCGCGCCAAATGTTCCTGTCAGAACAAGTTCTTTACGTTACGTTTTCCTACATGCCAAAACGTAATTGAAACGAACGTGGGGTTTTCCACGCGAGTGACCCCGTTCCGTGACCCACGCGTTATTTCGAGATGTGTTTCGTGTCGTTCAACGTTCCAGAAACCTGCTCCTTATGGGACCCGTCTGGGAGTTTCCGGACAATTTCGAAATCCGGGAACCGCCCCATTTTTAGTCCCTGTACTCAGAAACTAAACACTTTGCACGTTTGTTTATGTAATGTTCCCTTGGCAGTTCGAAAACAGGGGAACTCCCTTCGACCCAGCCAAACAAAGAAATCACGCATGCAGGTCCAGGGTGATAGTTCACGGTTGTAATTTCACAGTATGGAGCGCCAAAGAAGTTACAATTCCGCGATGTGTTATTATTTTAAGCGATGATTTTTGTTTTTCTTGGCACAAAATAAAATGGTTATGTCATCATCACATACCCATGTAGCATTTTGTTTAGATCAGGTTCCCGAAATTGTTTGTAAATTTTGCGGTTATTTTTACCTCTCATCGCAGTACAAGGATTGTTCTGAACTTCAATGGTGTTAATGCACTTCCAGGCGTTTTATCAATATCCTGTACACACTACAGTACACACGGTCTGTTTACATGCACAGCACAGTCCCACAGTGCCCTTTGACTGTAAATGTGCTGCCTTTATATACATACAACGCTCAAAGCGCCTGACGCTAAAAATAGACACATCACGTGATCGACAGCGACCGTGACTCATCACTTTATATGCCAACGCGTAGCTTTATTATTGTCAACGTGGGCATCGTGAATCACGTGCCATATCGGACCATAATATTGCACAACGTGATGAAATCGCTACTTGTTTTGAATGTTGAGTTTGGGTGCTTAATCTTGGCTGGAGACTTGTGGAATTTTCCATTAATTTCTCCAAAACAAGCCTGATATTTCCTGCTGGTTTAAAGTTTAAACAGTTTGCGTAACTAACTTACTACGCTGTATAGTGTATGTGTTAACGCGCGTGCGTCTGTTAAAAATGAAATGTAATATTTCGCATCGAGGTGCGGGAACCACATCATCAGGAACTTAAAGGGAAACTCAAATCGAAAGACATTAATTAATTCATGCTAATTTGCATTATTTAGCATATTCGTTGCAAGGCTATCCATAGACAGGTCATAGCGTGTCTATACCGTAGTTCGTGTTCAAGAGTTGTCCAAAAGTTGCATCACAATTTAAGAAAAATGAAATTGAAATAAATTTGAATAAATAAATAAATATATAACGTTGAAATGTATATTTTTTTAAATAGATAACAGAGTGATTCGAATGAGCCTTTTATTTTCCAAAATAAACATTCGCGTTGGCCTTTACAAATACCTTTTGAATGCACGAACTCGTAGGCCTAATATCTATTGTAGAGGACGACATTTTGAAAAAAAAAAGTTCGCCTTTTTTTTCGCTGAAAATCAGAAGACGGTAGAAATATTCAATAAAAGACACAAGTTTCTCAAAAGTACGTATTTTTCTTGTGAATTTTGTTTGTAAATACATTACAAAACTATAGTACAGAATACTCATACAACCATTTTATGAAAAAGGCTCAGGGAAAATTATTTTTTGCTCACTGCATTGGACTAGGAGCCAAGTCAATAGAGCCTTTTAAGCACAAATAAAAAAGTCTGACTTAGTCGAACAAACAGAACAACAATACTATCAACCAAATCTATAATACATGTACCGGTATTGATTATTTTGGACGGCTTGCATTCTGCCGGGATTCTGACATATTGCTAAGTATTAAAACAGTTGAACCCTTTTTCCTTTCGTCCTATTCGTCATTAAAGGTACATTACAGGATTGGTAACATATACCCAAACAGAAATGTCCACAGATTTAGGCCTATGTATAACTTTCAGGGTATGGAGATGGTTGTGCATGGTAGAAACATACAATTGAAATATTTTTCGCCTGAAATGCTGTATATCCAGAAATAAGAGACCGAAAACAGGTACAGGTTTGATCTCGGGGTAAGATCAAAACCATTCTTTATCTTTCATTGGAAAAATTGAGTCACGTTTTCGATATTTTGTCGTGACTCAGATGTTCGATTGGGCTCATATTTTCGCAGGTTAATTTTTTCTTGCACATTGGATCAAACAAAGTGTGAGCGCTGTTCTGTTACCTTTACCAATCATGTATTATACCTTTAATACTGAAAGTCCCTGTTTGCAGGAACCTCGTTATGGTACAATCAGGAATGAAAACAACAGAGAGCAAAGATTGAGACTTTAGGTTGGCTTCTTGGGTTAGGGAAACATGTTTGTGCTTCACCAGATGGATAGGTGGATAAGGTTGTAAACCTGACACGAAATTTGTAACAGCTCTTCAAAAAAACGAAATTTGTGTACAAGGAGAAGGCAATACGAAGAGTTCGTTTGCAAAAACAGATAACTCCATTTATGAAAAATGAACTTAATCATGCTTTACTTTTTACATTTGGACATATGAAACTTATTAATTAATTGCAAATTTAACAAAGTACAGAAATGAAAAAAAGGAAAGTGTATTGGTGTATCCTTCAAAAAAAAAATACAAGCATCCATGATGATAGTGTAATTTTTTCAAAAATGGACTTATCTGTTTTTGCAAACTCTTCATATTACATAGCTGTGCGTGACCATTTAACTTCAGTTTTAAAAACTGGCACTTGGCCCTTATCAATCAAGACCTTTTAGAACTATACATAGACATCGCAATATATTTTTCATTCCGAGTTTTGCTTTCACTTAATTGGTCCGAGGTACACCAGTGACACCACGGGTGGAATTTTGATTTCTCCTCACATCGGCTGCTCTTAAACACGTTTTTGAAACTGAAATCAAGTGAACAAGAAATTAACGGTCCGTAAAATAATTACAAAAATGTTCGCCATCGTCACTAACCGCACACTGAAACAAACTATACAGAAAACGATAAAAATGTATATAAATATGGTTGCAAACATAAAAAAATATTACATATGTACAAAATGAACATAATTATTGTCACCATGCATCACTTTGTTGGCGAGGTAGGATTGATAACAAACACGGGTGACCGTTTGAGTACATGTATAAATAAAAGTACCATGCGATAAATACTATAGGCCTATGAGTAAAACCTCAAGCTACAAACACATAGAAAACGGCTTAAATATATAACAGTAACGGCAAAATGTAATGAACCAAATAAAGGTGACCGTGTTTTTGTGTCACTGTACAACAAGAAAACCTGTTTCATTGCATATGTCAGGCATCTATATTACACTTCCAGTTTAACGATGTTTAAGTCATGAGATCCTGAATGTTCACGAGGTATACGTGACGAAAGACGACACACTGTCAGCACTGAAAAGACGTTTCCATTTTAATTCAAAAGGTAGTCATGCTGGTTAGTGGTTACTGATATTCAGTCAAAAAGAACACGTATTATCGTTCTATATTGTTTGTCAAAATGGCGGGCGAGACATCGCAGCCATCATTATACGACAGAGTGACGTCATCTGACCGAATACGCCATTTGGACGGTCTGCGCAGCAGCAGCAGCATCTGGGCCTGTACTGGTTGCTTTCATGATACATGACGGTCTGTGCGCATTGATTAACTCCACCAGGGTCTTCTTCTCGTGTTCCAGTTTCTCGATCTCTTCCCGGAGTTTGGCGTTGGTGCTCTGCAGTTCCTCAGATTCCTGGTGAGCATAACAAAGAAACGACTGACGTCAGCCAACATGATAAATCCCAGAGGGCGCTATACCCCCTTCCAAATTTTACCAGATAATTGTCGAAACTCATGCCATATTTATTTTAAAATTTTCATCAAGAAAAGTCTTACTTTTGGCTTAGAATATTATTCAAAACTAAACAAGAGCCCGATCGCCATCTTTTGGACTTTTGCATCAGCATGCCACGTGAGATAGTGTCACTAGCAAGTGAACACAACTGGCCACTATCTAGGGACCAATTTCATTGAGCTGCTTAAGCACCAAAATGTGCTTAAGCACCAAAACCCTTGGTAAATAAAATCAGTATGCCAGCCCAAACTCCTTGTCAATGTTATGCTCAGCAAACAACGGTCAAATACAAGTCAAAAGCAGTAAACATCACATGAAAATTTGGTTGGTATTCCTGTTTGATCGAGGAAGACGTTTCATGCTTAAGCACCAGATTTGTCGCTTGCGAAATCATTTGCGACTTCCCCCTGCCTAAGTATTTAAGGAGAACATTTTGCGATTTCCCCCCTGCTAAAACTGAGCACGGAATTGGAAACAAGGGATTGAATAATACTTGTTACCATTGACAATCCTTGGGTCTCATATTTCCTCTTAATACGGCACTTGGCCGCTGCTATGCGGTTCCGATCCCGTCTCAACTGACGTCTCTCCTTCTCTTCCTCGGTCAACTGGAATTGAGTATAGAAAAATAGCAACAAAAACGTCGGGTAAAACACGGTCCAAACTTCATGTGAACTGCGACGGCACATGAAACTCGCAAAAAACAATTCGCCCAAGTTGAAACGACCTCAACGGCGAATATTTCGTTGAGAATATCAGTACAACAGACTATTAATATACGAGACATTGTTGTTTCAATCTTCGCATTGCATTCTGTACGAAACTATGAATCCGCCTTAATTGCTTCTTTAAGAAATGCAGACACACCAACAAAACTATCAAACCGATACAGAAACACAAAAGGGTAAACAAACAGACAACGGAAGACACAAACAATCAACAAGGTCACCAGCAAACACTACAACAAAATGATGAAAAGGAAACCCTAAAATTAAAACTGATATGAAAAATAAAAGACAGAGACGACTTATACTTTAAAACACTAGTCAGAAAAAAAAACACTCTTTTAAGATTGTTCAATAAGGTACTGTTTGCTATAATTTAATCCTCAAGAACGCTATTAAGACTTATGTTTGTGATACTTCAGAGATGCCACCAGAATTTTATGAAAAAAACTAAAACACCTTTACCCGGCGCAGAAATTTCTGAAACTTCCCGTGCCCCCTTTAAAAAAAAATGTGTTTTCTGAATGTTTCAGACGAAATCAAGTAGTATATATTTGTCAACTTTCTGAGAAAAAAACCCTGAATTCAGGCTAATACCTGAAAAGTGGCATCTCTGGATACTTTGATGATGTTCATACCTTGTACTGGGGTTTAGGGGGATCATCAAAAGTCAAGTCGTCCGACTTGCCGCTGTTGATCCTGCGATTCCGGATCGTAGTCCGTAGTTCCTCCTTGATGAGCGGGGATAGATCGAAGTCTGACTCGAAGAAGACCCCGTAGTCATCACCGGCTGCAGCATCCCTCGCCGAGCCACGTCCCGGCGTGGACGCGGCCCACTCCCCCGTCCCAATCTGTGGTGAGGCCTCGCCGTTCACTACCGACATGGTGCCGTTAATGTACATCCAGTTGAAGTGTTGTCGTAATGCAAAGTGAACAAGACGGTGTTATCTGAAAGAAAACAAAGCAGTGATGATCTCGCTTTTCATAAAAATGTCTTCACCCACAAACTTGTTCCAGATTTAGGAAAAAGTTCTCAGTTTAAAGGTAGTATCATACTTTGGTAAGAAACCAAAACAGAACTGTTCACAGATTTACGTATAACTCGGGTATGAAGATGGTGGTGGTAGAAACATACCGTTAAAAAAATTTCCGCCTGAAATGGTGTATTTATCCAGAAATTAGTAAAACAATGACAGAAAATCTTTTTGATCTTTTCAAAGATCATAATAAAAGAGAAAAGACTTAAGAAATACTGTGGCTGTGTTTCACTGGGTTTTTTTTCAAACAGTGGGCATCGTATGGGACTGGATTTTTTTTTACAGATGATTGTTACTGTATCTGTCTTGATATTTTTGCCCAAGAATCTGTAATTCTTTGATAAAAATTTAAGTATAATATTACCTTTAAAGGAAAAGTTATATTTAAAGTTAAAATTAAAACGTTAAAACGTTCATCTTTCTATTTTCTGTGTGTGCTTTATACAATGTTTTGGTCATGCATGGTAACATTTTCTAAATTCGTTTTCTCAAGATTGCAAGCACGTGCAATACATCTTAAAGCGACTTCCAAGATTTTGTAGAAAGTACAGATATAATCAAGTTTGTACTTAGATTTCTTTTTCAAATACACCTTTTGGATTAATATTTTACTGTCTTGGATTTCAAATGTGCCCGCCAAACGGGCCAGCCCAAACTATGATAAAACTCATAGTGATATTGGACATTACACACTTTTTTAACAGAGGCGTTATCAGAATCTCACCACTAGTAGCATTATGAAAACAGTTAAAAGAAAACAATCACAACATGAATAACCTTTGACCCGAAATCGTGATTTCAATAATTACTATTGATATGAATATATTTTTCCATTTGACAGCAAGATAAAGTCCCAGTAAAATACTAAACCTTTGGAAATTAAAAAACCCAAAATTAAAATAAAAAGAACTTTCTTTTCTAATGGAAAATTTTATGTTTACGAATTCCCGAACTTACCCAGTAATTCTTGACGATGTTAGTTTTTGGTTGAATCATCATTATACAATAATGAATGTTCAAGATAATACATCAATGCATGTACGCTCTACGTGTGCCAAGCACTGAATGCACAGCGTAACAATAGTGGAGATCGGCATTTAACAGTATGATCGCGTGCAATATTGCTATCGCATTACGTCACTTTTTAACAACAGGCAATTTAAAACGTACAGATCGTGTTGAAGTCGCGAGGGCAACATTTATTTCCACTGTATCATGCATAGCTTAACGCTGGAAAAATACAGGAAATTTAGGATAATGTGAGTACATTATGAGCCCTGAAGGCAAGGTACAAAAAAGAACTGGCAAATTTTATTGAACAAACATACAAAATAGGAAACATGAGGTAACGCTAATAATACTACTGACGTAAAAATTGACAATAATTATACAGCTGCCAGCTTCGCTTGTTCACATACTATTCATCGATAAAGAAAATGTCTTAGCTACAAGCGACAAAAAAGGTTTTATACCTTGGTTCAGTGTTCCTTTTTAAGAATAGAACAGGTCGTCAGTGTATCGAATAATGCCGATCCGACGGATAGGCAAATAAATTGCGTGTTGCATCAGCCGAACGGACAATCCCGGGTTCGAGAAATTTCTACAAGAACTAGGTAAAACCCCTACGTCATGATTTCACCAGGGCCCTAGTATTTCACAGCGGTAAGAGATAATACTACAGCAGAAATACTTGCTCAGATGTATAGTACATACAGTACATGAGTGGTGATGCTGATTTTGTTTGTTGGTTTGTTTTTACGGAAGGGAGCATTAATTCGTTACTGTCATCTACTGTATAGTAATCAAAATTCGTACCACAACGTGGCTTCAACATTATTGGTGTTCATTGGTGTTCATGTTTCTGGCTGGATCATTATACTGTATCTAATGATCAGGATTCAGTACACAAACATCTTTACTGTGATCGAAATCAGCTGATGCGGCGGGTTTTTGTTTTTCAGGGACAGTTTTTTCCCGACGATGTCTGGTGATACGTTTCGCTTTTTGCGCTGAACAATTGAACAACTGAAAAGTACAACCTTGAATTAAACGTGCAGGGATAACTCGGGCCAAGGTAGGAATAGGACAGGGACAATGGGCAACAACAACAACAACTAGTAACAACATCAACAACAACATCGACAACAACAACATCAACAGCAACAACAACAACATCGACAACATCAACACCAACAACAACTGCAACAACAACATCAACAACAATAACAACAACAACAGCAGCAGCAACAATAACAACAGGAAACAAAAACCACCACGCGCAGGAACAATTTGTTGCATCAACTACAAGAACAGCAGCAACAGCAGCAGCAGCAATGTCAACGCCAGCTGCAGCAGTATCAGACATAACCAGGGCACCCTTATCGGCTTGTATGCATCCTCAGCAGTAACTACTAGCCTGTATGGGAATCCGTATTGATTTATTACTGTCAATTTTGCTTGTGGAACTTGTTCGAGGCAACATCCCAATATTTTATGAAACTCGTTCTGAGTCGTCAGTACATGTACTACAAAATGTATCCACTAAATTATATGATATAAACTAATGGTAGAATTAGAAAACATAATCAAATGAACTTCATTTTTCATGCATTTTCGAAAGTGCCAGGGAAGTTTGAGCCTTCGTGAGTCTTCATTTGAACATCGATGAAAATTAGTTTGCCATGAGTACCTCGATATTTTATTAATCATTTTCCCGAATAATGTTAATTAATACTTACCGTGTAATTTAGTATATTCCCTCCACAGATAAGCGGCTATTCCGGGCACTGAATTGCAATCACCTTCCTGGGCTGACAAAGCAATGGTCACATCTACTAATCTAGCGCACACAAGTCAGTGGCACCAAATATGCTTTAAGAACTTTAAAGGGTTTTATAGACAAGGCAAAAAAATTCGTGCTGATGATTCGAGTGAAAAAACAACTTCAGGAATATGTTTATCGATGACCTATGGCGGAGAATAAAAGTTCCCTTGATATACACATAGCCAATCAGCGACGAACTCACAATTTTGGGAATCCCAACTTGGATATTGCCTCCAAACAAGTCCAGGCTCGTTTGTATCTATACAGGCAGCCGGCGATTTTTAAACCATTGCGCCATATAGAAGCAAGTCTGCTGGTAATCCTGAGGGGGCTGATGCTATTTATAGATCATGACATCATCGTAATGGCCGCCGTTCAATTTTGCTTACCTGGCGCAAGTTCTGGTGACGTGCAGCTGATGAATATGTATGAGTCATCACTGCCCATACAAATTTGTGTGCCATTATTTGTAGTAGTACAAACCCACTTATGAACATGTTTTATCATAATTTTTAACAACCAGTTTTACAATGTCAATGAGTAGGTCATAAACCAGTTGAATTGTCATGACGAGAGTATTTTCTTACCTTACATAAATCTCATAAAATGAAATAATATTGTCTGTTTATGAGTCCTTCCGCCATGGTTTGAACGGTTGTTTTGCATTTAAAAAGTACGACGCCTTAAATTTAGTTTGTTTACCAATGACGTAATACACCTTCAACATAATTATTTGTCGCTTTTAATCCCACTGATGACATTATTCAAAGAATAAAGAAAAATATCCTAGGAGTATTATATCCTTAGTAATTAGGGACGATAACGCAGAGGGAAATGACTCGAGAAACATGTTTTCTCCATTAGCTAAAGTCAAGTCGATGGCGGCGCTATTGCACATACACATAGTACGTTTAGCCTCGTTGCTAGTTACCGTAATACTATAAGGGGCGGCGTTGAACTGATTTTACACGCGTTAAATACATTATTAACTGACTCCTGGCTGGGCACGTCTTCTTGACTGTCAGTACACACCAGAAATAAGAACCTTAAAGATACAGTACAGGATTGGTAACATATCCAAACAGAAATATTCATAGATTTGTTAACCTATAACTTTCAGGGTATGAAGATGGAAACATACCGTTAAAATATTTACACCTGAAATGGTGTATTTATCTAGAAATTAGTAAAACCGAAAATTTACCGTTTTGATCTCAGGGTAAGATCGAAAAAACAATTTTTTACGTTTTATAAGGAAAATTGAGTCATGTTTTAGCTATTTTCTCGTAACTCAGATGTTGAGCTCACATTTTAAATGTTTACATGATGATTAGACAACGTGTGAGTGCTATTCTGTAACCGTTACCAATCATTTATTATACTTTAAAGATGATACTTGCTTTCGGGTTTTTTCCTTTATTTGGTATTCCGTGTCAGTCAGTTGTTTTCCCCGAGCATTAAATACCACAACAAAACAACAAGAACTGACTAAATGATCTAATATTAGTGACCGCCCTTGTTAAAGTACAGGGCGCGGCGATTAAACCAATAGAAAAGCATTGTTTAATGTTTATCATTCCTAGTCAATGACACCATCTCATTGAATAATTCAATTTGGTTTAGAAAATTAAGTCATGGATAGAATTTAAAATGAATCACGTGGAAAGTATTTGTTCGGTAATGAAAAGCTTTTCAACAGAGTTAACAGTACACATCATACACCCATTGATAGCATGCACGGAACGCGTGGCTTGCGAACTATTTATAGAAGTATGATATCATTGCCCAAAATAGACGAGGCGGTACCTGATGCTAGACTTGATCTCAAGTGGGACTTTCGACTCTGGTCCAGTGTTTAGCGCCCTCACTCGTCGAATATGTCAGATTAAGCTTTATTTCCTCCACAGCACTGATGTTTCACAGTCGTAGCCACAGAAATACATCTCTGTATAGAGATTAGTGACGTCATAGTCAAATTAGCAGCGTGAGCAGGAAACACATGAGGGGTTTTTTTTTGCGAAAGAAGCGAATATAATATACGAGACTCAACTTTCCATTCATAATGAGAATGAGGGCGCCCTAACCGTTTGACGGAACCATGATGCCGACTTCATGTCAGCTGTACTGTGTGGCAGGAACGCTGGGCGGAAGACGGGACAATCATTTCATAGTGAGTTACACTTGTACTTCCCGCTATTTCAAGGTTAGCATTAGACCACTCTTCTTCACTGCTCAGTGTTGTATAGGGAGGGGGATACGTGACTAAGGAGGGATAATGATGTAGAATGAGGTCAATGGTATCCCCAAAATGTGTCAATTGTAAGATGGATGCACTGCATATGTTAAATCTGCCCCCCTCAAGTAAATGTGCCGGGGAGGCGGAGGGCAAAATTACCTACTGTAGGTAGGCCTACAACTACAACTGTCCCCGGACAACTGTACATGACCACAAGCGTGTAAAACGTGTTCTGACAGAATTCAGAATCCCGCTCAAGTTAATTTTCTTTGTTCACTTTTCACTGAATTAATTGTTTCTCTCAAATTTTCTCAAATTGGCTATTTTACATGGAAACCAAAATGATGACTTATTTACTGGGCCCTTTTCCAAACCTCGGCTCCGGCTCCGGCTCCAGCACCGGCTCCGTCATCCATATGCTGAAAATAGAGGTTGTGGGTTTTCATTGAAGCTGAAGCTCCGTTTTCCCTGTCAAACCAGAGAATCTACTTCCGAACCACAGCCAAAAGTCTCCATTTTGATACCCGTTATTTTAAAATTGAGCTGGAGCCGGAGCCTGAGCCGGGGCCGAGGTTTGGAAAAGGGCCTGGGCATTCAGACACTTTAGGGAGACAGACAAAATGGTTCTTCATGATAACATGAACATGACGTACCTTGTGTGATGAGCACTAATTGGGGTCGGCTAATCCCACGCACAATGCAGATTCGGCCATGACAAAAAACAATGGACCCTTTGGTGTCGCAACTTGTCTGTACGGCCCTGAAACACTCAGAAGTCAGGACAGGTACACACCAGCACTGGCATGCAGGATGTAACTACTGAACGGACGGCATTTTCACAACTTCCTCAAGATGTATAACGTCATGTTTGTTTGGGGTTTTTTGGTTAAAGTCCGGATGATGAACGGTGCCCGGAACGGAACAAGCACGAGAAGTTTACTCATCAAGTAAGGCATAATTGTATAATGCATGCCACCATTAATTGGGAGAGTGGAGGTGAAGACGTAATAGAATAAGACAAAATAGAAACGACAATTGGAAATCACAACTTGGAGAAACGGCCTCCACTGGTTTGCGAAGATGGCCACTCTTGCTTTTGTGAAGTGTTGCTAGGAACTTAGGAGGAAGAAGTCTTCAAATTAATGGGTGTAATGCCTGAGTGCTAGAGGCTTGAGCCCTCGTACGCCCTCAATTATTCAGTAGGCCTATACACTCAATTTCATGTTCCAAACCATGCATACCACTGAATTCGCCGAAATTATACTAACTTGACTTGGGACTTTGGATTTGTTCCTTGTTGCAGTAATTGCGAAACATGTTTTATAAGCTGATCCCATATATGGTTGGATTTTATTTATTTAATCCTGGAAAGGGGCCGTCCATAATACGTACGCACGAAGGGGGTGGGGTGGGGGGGAGGGGGTTGGGGGGGGGGGGGGGTTACCGATGCGTACGCCATGCGTACAGGGGGAGGGTGGTTCAGGCCAATGCGTACCGTACGCAAACGAAAAAATTGCATAATTATTTCGCGCAAAAAGAGATGGGGGGGAAAACGAGAAAAAAGCACCGGGATTGTTTTGTTTTTTCCTTTTTCAACATAATAAAAAATAGTAAATTACGTCTGTAAATGTATAAAACGGTTACACTTAAAGTCATTTATCACAGAATTTGAAAGTGACGTCCCAATAATGGTACTTCGAAAAGTGAAAACCTAATTTGGAATGCGTATGGGTACAGGGGGGGGGGGGGGGGCACTGCGTACGCCATGCGTACAGGGGGGGGGGGGGTTAAAAAAAAAAGTATGCATTTCGTGCGTACGTACTTTATGGACGGCCCTAAAGAATGTTATGGAATGTTTAAATTTAAATCCTATCTTTTTTTTAAAGACCACAATGCGAAATTGGTAACCACAACTGAATTGACATAATTCCGTTTCGCCGTTGGCCTGTTTTATCGAGAATTCCCAACGTGATAAAATTTAACCACAGTTTAGAGAAACCAGGTAGGTATTATCGCATTTTCATGATATGCCCACGGCGAAATGTTCTTTCGTTTTTACAGGCTCTATTGACACAAAACAGTTTCGTTTTTCGGTACAAACGTTTACTTGGAAAGACGGAATAGTGAAACGGGATAAAAATAATTAGGTGTTACCGACAGCATATTTATTTAATTAGTAAACACCGACACATACAATAAGAAATATTTTTGTCACTTTTTTTTTTATCAAATACAGTAACTGACTTTCCATTATCTTTTAATATGAAAGTATTTCAGAGGGTAATATTTCACCGAATTGTTTCTATAATAATAATGAACATTATGTTAAGAGAAAGCGTTCAGATCGTAAGTAAACAATATCATTTTTTTGTCCAATCCTGTTTTCAACCTTTAGACTATTTACCGCTTATCACAATAAATGAGTGTATTTCACTTTGCCATTGCATCAAACGGAAACTGTGATCAGAAAATAATATAAATGAAATACACTGAACTGTCTAACTTTCCAGCAAGAAAAAAAAAATGCTTTTCAGGCTTAATGTCAGCGAACTGACATTGTCACAAATGGTAGTCAACTGAGCCCAATTTATAACGAGTGAGCTTCAAATTATGAATAATGGAGACCAAAAATTACAGAGGAAAGACAATGTACGGGCGGGGAAGAGTTGGGCCGATAGACAGTCACACTTGAACGAAAGACGGACGAACAAACATTTTTGATTATTTTATTGTGGCCTTGTCCATCTTGCTTGTAGTGCGCCACCTATCGTCAGATTTTGGTTATTCTTGCTTTAGGCAGTTACGAACGACGCACGTCGATAGCTGAAGTACCGTGATCGCATACAAAAAGAGATCGTAACCGTTTTTAAAATGTAAGTATTGTCAAACTTTGTCACATAAGACAATACAGATTTGAATGGAAATGTTAATTCAACACGATGTTTATTTTGCACGTGAATGCGTATCGTTCATGCCTTTGCTTTGACGAAGTTTAGAATAAATTTAAAGGTAGTACATGTATCATACTTTGGTAAGAAACCAAACAGAAATGTTCACAGATTTACGTATATCTTTCATGGTATGAAGATGGTGGTGGTAGAAACATACCGTTAAAATATTTCCGCCTGCAATGATGTATTTATCCAGAAATTAGTAAAACAACGAACGAAAATCTTTTTGATCTTTTAAATGATCAAAAATAAAAGAGAAAAGACTTAAGAAATACTGTAGCTGTTTTTCACTGTTTTCTCAAAAAGTGGGCACCGTATGGGGGTGAAATTTTCACAGATGACTGTTACTGTGTCGGTCTTGATATTTTTGTCCATGAATCTGCATTTCTTTGACAAAAACCAAAGTATGATATTACTCTTGATCAGGTCGTAATAATTAACAATGTCCTTGATTTCCTTAACTTCCCAAACTATTGAACTTTCAAAGTTATTTGAATTTTTCTCAGATTATCATATGTGATTGCACAAAGTCAACAGACTACTGTCACTGCGAGACGACATATGTTTGATTCCGACGTACATATCGTTTCCCCAACGAAGTAGTGAAACATTTGGAGTATAAAATACCAATGGTATGACACTTCGTTGTGAAATGTAATAATTTTTACACTCGACATTCACACCGGCACCCGGCGGGACCCAGTTACTCGGGTAGGTGTGATTTTGAGGTTATAGGTAGGCCTAACTGGCAATTGGGTAGCGGTTCTTGGAATAAGACCTACATCTATTGTTCCATTTCAATTCCTGTCAATTTTGGAACTTTCGTTATAACCCATTCTTTGAGAACTTGCACGCGCCGACCATCAATGAAGTCGTTTATACAAAAATTAACACTCCATTTACGGTCCAACTCTTTCGTTTCCGCCCAGCCCACCCCCACTTTTCTAGGAAATTAAAATGTTTCGGAACTGACGACCGGAAGACGGCGGGTATCTCATCCCATACACTCCTGCCTGCTAGGCACGCCTGGCCGATACACCCACCATACAGCTGCCAATGGGGAAGGAACCCATGGTGTGCCCAATGGGTTCCAACTTCCCGTACGCCCACTCACTTTGACCTTCGGAACGGGTAAAAGCACTATGATCTCTGAGTATTTCGAGGTATGCTATACTATACTAATTACCACTCAGCGCATCACGAGGAATGGTTCTTAAAAAATCATGCAGTCAAACATCTTTGGGTTAAGTATCAAATACATTCTCGTAAAACCATGGAAATTTAGTTGTTAACTTGTATACGCGTGGAAAACTACTCGTTTGATGTGGAAAATTACTCGCATAGGCATGATGCTCGTCACCTATACTCGGCAAGTTGGGCAGTGCATAATTTATACAAACCTATTATGATAGAGTGACAACGTTGTTATAATAAAATTCGATTGACTAAATAACCTAATGGGAATTATTTTGGTAAAAGAGATTACGTGTAAAATTGTGTATGGCCCCAGCGAATTCACCAAAGGGGCCGTCCATAAAGTACGTACGCACGAAATGCCGACTTTTTTGACCCCCCCCCCTCCCCCTCTGTACGCATGGCGTACGCAATGGTCCCCCCCCCCCCTCCCCCCTGTACGCATACGCATTCCACATTAGGTTTTTCACTTCTCGTGGTCCCTTGCTATGGCATCATTAAAATGTAACCGTATTCCGGGCCGGTACCGTTATTGGGACCTCACTTTCAAATTCTGAAATGAATGACTAAAGTTTAACAGGTTTTTATACATTTACAGATGGGTTTATTATTTTTGTTCATGTTGAATAAGGAAAAAAGGAAAAAACTAAACAATCTCTGTGCTTTTTTCACGTTTTTTACCTCTCTTTTCGCGCGATAATGCTATGCAAAATGACATTGCAGGTATCCCGTTGTACTTTGGTGGCGTCGAATTTGTAATAACCAAAAACGAATCTTTGAAATGTACTTAATTAGACTAATCACTTACCTTTTAAGCGTTGAACAATTTTCAGATGGCATGCAGCGATCAACTTCAATTGGTATACATGTACATGTATAGCCTATCATTCAAGGCTTCCGGTTAGTTGTTCAGCAACTTTTGATTCCCTTACTTTCAGATATGTTTTTTAGAATTAATTGTTCCCATTTGGTGTGCGGACATGTCTTAAACATGAATAACCAGCGTATCATGTGTCTGCTTCAAGGTTCAAGTGACGTCATATTCCATAAATAGCTTAAGAAGGGTGCGAATCCTACAGTTGCATCACTTGTCATGTGACAACTTGTCATGCTGTGACGTCATGGCCTTCCATTGTGTCAACATGTCAAGAGTTTTGAAATGTCATTGAAAAGTGTTGAAATGACACGAAATATTCTCCGAACAGCGATTAACAAAATAATAATGGACAATAATGCAATCGTTTCATTCAATCTCCGCAATTAGGGTATGCGGTGTTTTTTCTTTATTTTTCACATTCCAAATTTTGTAGAAAAGAAAATGACACAAACTTCACAGGAATCCATGAAATACCGAATTTTACACTGGACAAAAACTATACTGCAGTGGTTAACGGGAATGTGTTCCCTTGCATGCTGCGTCCACACACTCGGCCGCTATTAAAAGCGCGCCAAATAATTTCAGTTATTGTGAATGGCCATTTTGCGTTTGACAGCAATGTTCGGCAGTTCTGGCAAAGGAAACAAAATGATTCCACATTTATAACACAGTGCATAGTCTTACATAGCCCTGATAGAAAAATCCATCCCTAGCTATGCTGACACTTCAAAACAGCATTACAATCCGGACCACTAACAACAATTACATTCACGGTACTTTTTAACACGTTTATTTCTAGCCATTACGTTTTTTCCGACCATACCACAAAATTGGAACAATAAAATGTGCTACACCACTCCTAAGAAAATCCCATCAAAAGTGAGCACGAAGCTTGAATAAAAACAAACAAACAAACAAAACGTATTGTACAGAATTTGTTGTTGTAAGGTTATTTACAAAATAAATAAATATAAATTAATATTTGTTTATGGCGCAACTTGACAAAACGGTTTAACGCTGATATGTCCATAGTATATGCAAAAATAATTTATAACAAAAACCGATATGCCGTCCTGACTAAAGACATAATAAAAAATCCAAAAAGACAAAATTTACAAAATAATTAGCATCACACATGAAAATGCAATGATTTAAAAGTTGGCAGTGATCCAAGATATGTCATTTCTTTTTTTGTTGTTTTTGTTTTTTTTACACTTTTCACAAAATATCGAAAGATGCTCCCAAAACGGCAATATGGAAGCATCACCAAGACAACAACACCCCTTCCCAGTTCGGTTCCCCATGGAAACCGTTTTACCCCAAAAAACAGATTGAGATGAAAAATTAAGGCAAATCTGCTGTTTCTTATTTCAGTTTATGTATAATCATCATTTTTGTCACAAAAATTCGAAAAACGACGACCACAAAAATGCATATAAAATATCTAGAATTGAAAAAAGATATATACGGAGGAGTTCACAAAGGCATTGATGAATCAGGGTTGAATGTAGCTCATAGCAAACACATGGAGGTATTATCTAGAAGCTGTAAGTTTTACTCATACCTAAAGTGCTTTGAGGCAGAGCAAGTGCAAGAAGTCTGTTGATGGTGACTCAACAAAAAATTTTCCAAAGGTCGGATTAATTAGTGGGCATTAGATCACCATTCCCAGGTCTGAGGAACACTGGCAAAATGATCCCAAATAAACTTTCTTCGATGAGTAATAAAAACTGAGTCATGTCGCTCTCCCCCAGAAAAAAAAATTGCGTGGGCAACAAGACAAGTCGTGCACTGAATAAATATGATTCAAGTTAGCGCTCTCCTAACTTCTGCTTACACAAACACACACTAGTTCTCCACATTTCTGAGTTTTGCTTATTTCTGAGTAAGTTGAATTTAACGGCATGGGAAAAATCGTGCAATCCTTGTTAAAATTCTATTATCGTTACAAAAAAGGAATTACTCTTCAGAATAACAATGAAATGCCCATAGATAATGGATTTTGTTTTACAGTATCGTATTAAAAAATAACTTATTAACTTGGCATGATTGGCATGTAATGATTACGTCATGAGGGAGTAACAAAGCTTATAAATAACCGACTTGTGTTAGTCACAAAGTCCACCAAAAAAACGAAAATTGTTATTGCACCTTAGTTAATTACTACATGTTACTGCAATCAAATCATCCTATACAAACTTCAGATGTAGGAATGAATTCTTTAAAGGCAATTTCTTTTTAGTTTTAGCCGCTGCTCATACACTATTCAGGGTAAATTGAATCCATGATCTATTTATATTAACAATGTATGACTTATCCATTACACATCTAATAAATATGCAGCCAGTTTTTCTTAAAGTTTGACAGTTCTAAGGACATTGAAGTGGGTTTTAAACACTCAAGGCCCTTTGAGAGTTTCAAAATACATCGTTTCTGAGAAACAGATCACTTTGGGGTGTTTTACTTATTTTAGGTTCATTCCATTCATCTTTGAATCGTCATTAATATAATTTTAGCATATGGAAAAACCATTTGCAGAAATTGTTTTTAAATATTATTGCAGGCAAATTTGTTAGCAGTCAGGTGACATTCATGAATACATTAGCTTTTTTGTAATTTCTTGGATTTTTTTTTTATCTGAGAAATTATTCGTATGAATTTTAGCACCCTGGCCTAAGAATAAGCCGGGGAACTTCTGTTCCTTCCACACAAACACAGGATGGAAATCAAATAAAACTGAATGAAATAAACCTTTCCATCTGATGCTTGTTTGTATTTCTTGTTGCGGTTGAGTTTTCTGTTTTTGTTTGGCTGATTTTTCCCTCCTTTTCAGAGCTGGATCAGTGTTCTGTTGGATTCGGGACTGGACATGTCACTGCCGCTGCTCTCCGTTTTAATAGCTTCCCTCCCGCAGGACATCATGCTATCGCCCGCACTACCATCACCGCCATTTTGGACCGTGTTGCCCACAGTGTAATTGAAGATGCTGGTGGGCGTGACCACTTCAGTGGTAGGGGTGTCCAGGCTGCAGGTGGAGGTAGCCGTGGAGGTGGTGGCTGTCTGTTTGTTGGCTTTGTTCTGTCGGCACATTGCCTTGTGGGCCTCTAGGATAAACTCGAGCTGTTCCTTCTGTTGGTGAAGCTTTGATATCTCCTGTTCCAGCGTGGCATTCTTCTCTTCCCAATCTTCTGTCTCCTAAACAAATAAACAACAACAAATAACACAACATGAATAATACAATTCAATTTTAACATAAATTTAGAGATAATTCACAATTTTATCTAACTTTCATTTCAATTTTTAATTTGTTTCTGTCCTTTCAATTCTGTTTTTGTTTTTTATCCCTGTGGGTATTCAGAAACCAAAACAATGGAACATTCCATAGATGATGTTTCGTGCCAATATTTATTTAGCCTTGACATGTGATATCAATGCCAAACCAGTGTCTGTACTGCAACAATACCACATTGCATGTATTCACCACTGACATAATATTGGTTAGACAAAGAAAAGGGAATACACTCGTTTGGAAGTGTACAAAATATTCAATTTGATTTTGCAATACTATTTTGCTTGCTTTGGAAATTTTATCTTAAGTTTTCACTTCGTATTTAATTTGAATATAAAATTAAATTGACTGAATTTTAGAGAGTGTTTTTTTAAATAGATTGGAGTGAATGTTTGCAGATGTAAATGGCCGAATAAAATAGACATTTTGTTGCATTTTTCTTTCAAAAGACAGTCTGCTTTGTAAAATTTTCTCAATTTTCTCTCAGATTTTGAAACGAGGAGGACTATAATAACTTACCCCGATCAGACAGTTGGTGTGGTCCACCCGCCTCTGGCGACATTTAGCGGCGGCCAGCTTGTTCCTTTCACGGCGGACTCGCCTTTTGTCTCGCTCCTCCATGGGCAACTGAACACACAAAAGAAAGAATAGAAGAGACTAATTAATTATACATTCTGCCGGGCAACTGGGCCAGTAGTACAAGATTACCCAGCAATTTTCTTCTGCCAAGTGGAAGAAGCAAAATGTTTTAAATTACATCACCACTAGAAAAAAATTGGTTTCATTTAGGATAAAGGCCAATTGTTATGCTTTTGGAATTCATGTTTAGACAGCTTGGAACCAAAGGGTTATTTAAAGACAATTTTTCTTATTACAACCATTATCACTAGTGTTATCAATCTTGTATGATACTTTCATATCTTCATTTGGGAATATGTGATTTAAAGGACAAAATATCTGCCTGCCCTGTGTAATTTTGTAAAGGTTAGGATGGGTGGGAATGCAAGGAATGTTTTTGACGAGCCCGCGAAAATTTCACCCGGCGTGATATTTTTTTCTTCGTCCTATTTTTTAGTATTTCATCATGCTGGTGTTATCGTTTAGCCGAGCCACGGTTTCAAAACGACTATACATCGTCACAGAACACGATGTGATAAAGAAATCCAATATGGCCGCTTGCTGTGTACAGCCCTACATGTTACGGCATGCGCTAGACGTGTGCGTTGCAAGCAGCCGCATAACACAGGCGTGCTACCATACAGCGTTCTGTCAAACCAAGCGCAAATAAACCAATGACCTTGGCAGAATAGGAGGAAAGATGTGTGTTATGACTGCACCGTATCGTAGCCATTATGCAGACTGTATGGTTTTGTTATTGTGCGAACCTCGCTGCCGTATAAAATTTACTACACAGCATATGCCTGTCCGTAAATATACACTTGTTCTAGTATGCACACAAGACTTATTTTACCCCGAAAAATACCAGCACAATGCTTTGTGACAATACTGGCCGCGATCAAAATCAAACAAAGGTCACAGTGGTGTTAGCACAAGGCTCTATGGTTTACCTCTGATATTCTGGGTATTTGTCTATTGTGCCCTTGTATGCTGATCTGCATATTATAACAATAGAATTCACTAAGCAGCTTCTGGCAATTCTATTCTACACATTAGAGGTGGTTGACGGAGGTCAATTGGTGTTTTTTTTTAACAAACACCCTTTTGTTCAGAGTTTTCAACAATGAACATGTTACAGGTTTGCCTTGGGATAATAAGGGTTTATAATGCTCATGATGTGATGGTTTAATGGATGGGAACCAAGGAATATGTGCTTTCAAAGTTCGTGACTGAGAGTCAAGGGTTGAAGGGAGGCGCCCGGTCTGCCGACGCCCTGTCACCAAGCACTGATAGAGTATTTCCGCACTCATTACACAGTCTTTGCCATGTTCTCTTAAGGCCTAAATCCCCCTGCAATCCCCCGTCCAAGTTAGAGAGAAGCCTGCCACATAAATCCCCAAAAGGTTTCCCTCGATATGATGATTCATCACAACGAAAAATTTCAATTTTTTGGTTATCGAAAAAAGGACAAGAAAAATGAAGTCATCGGTCTAAAAAAACATGATAAAACAACACAATACGTGCTGCCTGCCACGGCTTGTCACAAGTGGTACTAGACTAATTTCGTAAGATGCAGTGAACATTTTGAAATTATCGAACCATCTAGGATTTCCAAGTATGTTTCTGAGAATCGCTTTGAATGACATGTCGATAAAAAAAATTGACAAACTCGCAAGTCAACAAGGTAAATGCCCGTCCTTTTGTTGAAAGGTCAGATCAATTGATGTACAGTGCCCCGCCCACGCACGAAGGCGGGGGGGGGGGGGGGTAACTGAAGGCCGCGGCGCAACTCAACAAGTTGACTTCATAGAAAACCTCTCGCCAAACTTCCGGGAAATGGTTGACAAAACTTCGTCGCTTCCGCCCGTTTTTTTGTATTATTAACAAAAGGATTTTCAAGACCGTAAGTAACTAAAGTAAAGGCTCATGACCGCGAAGTTATGAAACTCTATTTCATTAGGTAACACACACCGGAAGTTGACACAGAAATGATGACCTACATTAAATAGGCTCAGGTAAAAGCAATTAAACATATTAACATGTAGTCATGTACCCAATCATGTACATGTGGGTTTTTTTTTACATTTTACATCAATGCTGGGCAGGCAGATATTTACTAAATTCTTTCTACATTCAATTTTAAAACTTAAATTTGACTTTTTCAGAATAGAATGCGATGCTTTATTTGTCAATCAGTATACTGATTACTGAATAAAATTTGGTATACAATTCAAATAATGTGTAATTGAAATTTCATTATAAATTAAAATCCTGAACAGAATATGGATCATAAATAAGACAGAAATGATGGAACTTACATCTTCATCTCGGATTCTCCTCCTCGATGTGGAAGGGGACATCCTAAGCAGATCCAAGTCACCCGACCTGACGGACACTCTTCCATGGTGGACGCCCCTCGTGCCTTGGTGCTGTCGGCTGGCGATCTGACCATGCGTGTTTGAAGAGACTGATGGGGGCACGAAGTTACCCCCATGGATGTTGTTATTGATGTGCCCCAGCCAGCCGCTGGTCAGGGATGTTGGAGTGATGACGGAGGTTGGGATGGCGTGCTGGTGGGTGCTCATGGCGTGTGAGCTGGTCAAGGGAGGAGCATAACTCGAGATGTCCATGATGTCTTCTGAGGCTGTGTAATCCTGAAGAAGCAACAAACAAATTACAATAAATCCATGAGCATAGTAATGGTCAGTTATCTTCAAGATGACACATGTATCATGACAGTAGAGGCATATCATTTAAAATGGAAGGCACCCTGATTCAACTTACCGCTTCAACTTTAACAATTTTGGCCGACGTCGGATACATCATCGACTGTCAGTGCCTTGTCAATACAATCAAGTATTGAAACAAAAAGTGAAACTTGCCCACAATTGAAATTCCTGGTTCATCGATCAATCAACCGCAAGAAAAAAGTGACAGGTACTTAGAGAGGAATGATGTGGTGTGAAGTTGTCCCTAACAAAACCCGGTCAACGGTGCAACTCACTCCCGACCGATGGTGGTTGGTAATGGATAATGCATGCCGCTTATATACCGTACATTAAGTTACCTAGTATAAACTTGAAGCATTTGGCCCACCTCCCCCGTCCGGCCTCGACCGTAAATTAGCTTAATCCTCAACCGGGATATGCCCCCAATTCCGGATGGGAAGCATCAACCCCGCATGACTTTGACTAAACATCACCGAGCCAAGATCTCTTGGCATGAGTTGCGCAAGGAATCACTAACTAAGAAGAGGCAAAGTATACTAGTATAAAAGCACGTGACAGTTACTGTATGCAACATCCAGATTTCCACAGATTACTATTTACTAAGTTGAGGTCAGCGACCCATTGAGATCATTTCTTATGTCATGATCGATGCCTTCAGTCTCTCTTTATGCTAAGGAAAGCCCCGTATGGCTCTAACAGGCTACTCTAAGTGCCAAGTCATCGTGCTCCTAGACTAGAGGGTGATGATGCACGTGTTATGATGACAAGCACGGGAGAGTCCCTGGACCTATGAATCAGCAAAGGAATGCAACCTACCTCTCCATCTGCAGGTATGGCTCCTGTAGACATGGTGGTCAGTACGTCGTTCAGGTTCTTCATAAGGTTGCTGACTTCTTTAGATGGCATCGTAACGTTAGGGTACATGCCAATCGTGCACTGGGTCTATCACGTATGGCGAGCTCTTTCTGATGTAGCACTCCGGTGCGATCGCTTTAATTTGGCTCCAGTAGCGACCGAATTTTCCGCACTTCCGCTGGAAAAATCCTGTAAAACGATAGACAGTGATATCTCAGATGACTGTATTGGTCGCTCGACTTCGGCAAATTTCGCTATCGTTCGGAAACGAGGAGGTTTTCTTTCTGGGGTTCCACTCGGTGATGAGTCACAACTGCATTGGGATTGTCCCCAAATCGCGTGTATTATATACTGTGCTTTTGCACCGACGCCGCACACTAAGAATACGTGTTCTATTTTTAACCCATGATGTATTCATGAATTATTCATGATTTCTCGACCTCATTAGCATCATAAAGGCCGATTAGCTGACAATGCTGACATGGCCTGCACGGTGGCCTCGTGAACAGTGTGGGCCTAATTTTCCTTCGTCTGCTACGAATTTCCTGCCTTTTTCCGCTATTGCTCACCCAAGAATGGAAACAATCATTTACCAGGTGCACTATGGCAGTGTCATTTGTAATTCTGAAGGATTTTTCCTCTAGAATTCGCCCCGACGCTGTGGGTAAATTGTTCGAGAATTTTCCGGAAATTCAGCCACAACATGAATATGAATATTCATTATTGTTGCCATGGCGCGGGTCTATTTGGTAGTAAATATTCTGCAACGTCACAAAGAGGTATTCGCGATCAATGGACCACATCTATGACGTCAATCGGTTTGTCCAATCAGTGCTCTTGTTGACATGGTTGCTACTAAATAGTACGATGTGCGCGTAGCAGGTACATGTGCATACACATTGTATACACCTGCCTAGAATTCGACGTAAGTGTGTGTGGAGTTCAGCGTGTTATGCATGTATACATGTACTGTTCACCTTTCACCCAGACTAGAAAGACAACGCAATTGATCCGTCTGTTGTAGTTAGCCCGAACAGATTTCGCGGAAATAATGGATTATAACACACAACATTTGAGGTGATTTTTACTGAATAAAACAAACAAAACTCGTTTTATTTCGACAAAGAAAAGGATAAATTACCCCCAAACAAATTCTTCTTCTTTTTTTCGCAAAAACAAAACAAAATGCTCAAAGAGTTATTTTGGTTTAAGTAAAAAAAGCAGAAAAAGGAATTTAATTACTTAAAGACCTCTTTTAATTTTAAATTCTAAAAAAGAAGAAGAAACAAAACAAACATACCAATAACCAAAACAAGATATATTTCTCCATCTATTGTATAATAAATTCATAAATATTTTAGGAATTTTATAATTATAACCTGCATTATTTAACATAATAATATTTTGTGCGGGATTAAAGAGCTTTAAATTATGTAAATCCATTCACAGCACACGTGACATTACAACCGTGTCTATTTCTGTGCACTTGCATACTGACAGCATGAAGAATCGTCCCCATTAATATCCCGACTCCCCCCTCCTTCATTATTCCCTCTCCTCGCGGTCATGCGCACTAGCTCAGACGGTCGGTATATGATTATAATATTAAATTTTCGCTGCATGGAATATTAACAAGACGGTGATCTTAAGTCGTACAGTGTGTAAGCTTCTATATTTAGAATTCTCGGTAGCATTACACAGGCTGCCTGAATTAGTGCCGTCTGCATAATCAATTGGGTACGATCGTAATATATAATGTTGAGCGACGTCGGCCCGTACTGGATCGCATTTACACGCCACTTGGTCGTGCCTGTCTAATCATTTTAAAGAAAAATCTTTAAATTATAGGGTTAAATTTTTATGTTTTACAAAAAATGTATGTCTTCTGTTCTACTGCTTGTAATTTAACCCGAATTCACAATTTATCGCATCATTTTAATTTATTTTAAAAACATCTCTAAAAAAAGAAAAAAAAATACTGTATTTTATTTTTCATTATTTAATTAGATATAATTATTTTTTTAATGAAAAACAAATCAGCTGTTATTAATATGGATCAGGCAAAATCATGGTATAGTGTCCAACAACTATAATTTTAGGGAATTTTATTTTTATATTATTTTGAATTATGTATTATTGATATTTATACAATTTTGCACAAAACAGACAGAAAAAGATAAAAGATGGAGTAAATTTCAATTTACAAATTTCAATTCAATTCCTAAATATTACTATAGGAAGAAGTTGTCCCATGAATCACCGGAATGCATTTTTTGTTTACATAAAATCTATTTTTACCAATTATAGAGGAACCTTGTCGATTTCTACCTCCATGATTAATTCAAGGGATACCGCACCACCTCAATCAAAAGGTGATGTTATTGTTGGCTTTCACGTGGGTGATCACAGTTACCACTGTAGTGGTAAATCTATCAAGTGACCACACACCACAATGTAAACATTGTAACCACAATTTCTGGGATATACCCTCAGCCTATTGTGTTGTTGTGCCCATATTATGACTCAACTATTCTATTGTTATATAACACTATTATTCAAAGCAAGCGTAGTGCCAGATATTCGACTTATGTAGGCCTACATTTCCGAATAATCTGTACGCTCTTGTTCAAACGACCCCCGATCGCCATCTAAATTTCTCAGAACGCCCAAGAACACAATGGAGGCAGAATGGAGGGGGCAGGGTCACCAAACTCGCTAAGGCCAATGTCATAATGACCTAAGTACGTTCCAACTTGACTAGCTCACCGACCAAACATGCCCGCATGTGACACACAATAAAATACATCAACCGTGTACTATTCAACGCCCAATGTTCTCGGGTAACGCCCAAGAAATCATGGTCTATTGAACGTGAAGGCCTACGCCCACAGTGTCACAATGAGCCCACGCCCATCAATTGCATTTCTCTGGCACTGAGTCAATCATACAAAATTGCATTGTACTGTAAAAATAAAATGCATTTGGCTCATTCCGCAAATATCTCGATGACTTAACACTGAGGGCGATTTATACACTGTACATACGTGAGATTGTAAACATATGTAGAATTGTAAACATATACGTAACTGTACGGGATACGCCTACCGTCCTTAATACCGTGCCCACGATCGACCTTTATTTTTTGAAACTAGTTTTAATTATTATATTAAGTAATAAATTTACAATTTGGTTTAGGCAAACAGAAAAATATTATCCGTGGCAAAGGCTTATCTGTTGATTTTATTTTGTATAAGTCAATGCAAGTAATAAAGTGCCGCAAACTGCTCATCATCAGCCAAAATGACCTGAAATGTATAAAAAGCTTGGAGTGAGGGCCTGACGCGTTTCCATCCTATCAGGATCTTTAGCCTTTGAGAAAGATCCTAGGATCGAAACACCTCAAGCCCTCCTAACTCCAAGCATTTATTTTATTTTTTCTTTCAATTCCAAAATAACTGTAATGATTTTTTATTGAAATGGATGAAAGTTGCTGAATTAAAAAAAAATGTCTTGAATCTTTTCCGTCATTTAATTTATCTGTCAATTAAATTGTTTTTATTATTGTTACAACGCAACAGCTGCAGTTATCGGCAAAACTTACCAAACATAGAAATCAGGCTTCAAAAGTAGTTCTGCGGTCAGTACTCGTAGAATCCCCTTTTTCAAAGTTACAACTCAATATACAAATGATTAGGCCTAATCTCGCCGGTAAATGACTGTCATAATCTACGGCGAATTCTTCCTTTTTATTCCGTTTTGACGGAGAGTATTCCCCCATGTCAAGCGTTTATTTCTGTCCGCTTGAGTAAAATCCCACTTATTCTGATCTGACAAATAATAAGCAAAAATGCGGAAGGGTTTCATACGGAAGTACCTTTTGTCGAACACCTTTACGTGTGGTTTTGTTTCCATTGTCATTGATGCAAGTATAGTAAGCTGCTGCGCATGCGCGGTTCTGATGTGTGAATAAACCAGTTCATCTTACTTTCTATAGTATAGCGTGTGCGGTTTGTTTACGTTTCGAATGATCATAATAATAATAGTGATAGCGTCAGCGCTTCGTCGAAATTCACATTATACAGATTAGTTGCATAATATGATCCATGGACTTTATCTCTCTGATAGAATGATGTTCAAGGTTGCAAAGATTATTCAGAAGTTGCTGTATCTTTCTTGATATGTTTGCCCATGAATCTGCATTTCTTTAACAAAAGCTAATGTATGAAATTACCTTTATAAATAATTATTTAAAAGAAATGCAAACAACAATCATGAACTTAGCGTAGTCAGGCCTTGTGTATGTTGTATGGGTCAGATGGAAACCATTATTTGCACAAAATCAGAACGATTTGAGGCAATTTGAGCAATAAAATTACCGATCATTGAGCCGTTGAGGCCCGGTGGCCATGTGTTTGAAGATATAGTTTAGGTTATTGGTCAGGATTTTGTTTTGTGATTATAGTGTAACTATAACCAATAAATGTTCTTTTCTTGTCTTTTCAGTCTTCAATTTTCACATCGTGTTTACAAAGTTCTAGTGAACGTGCTTCCTAAATATGTTCTCCACGGCGACAAGGAGCCGGGTTCATTGGTGCCACGCCCAACACATGACTTTGTTGAACTCAATTTTCGTACGAAGCGGGGCTTTTTATAAAGGCACATACGATGAAGAACCCGAGGCATCTTGAAAGTGGATAATCACGAATTATTTTCAATACAATCGAATCTGTCGGATTAATTAACGAAACAAATGATCTTCAATCGTGATGCTGTAATTTAGGGAAGACACTGAATAAGTTTATTTGCATCAATCAAAACAACAACAACAACAACAACAGTTGTATAATCATGATACCAAAAATAATACTCAGTACGTGCCTTCTGTCATGTAGTCAGGCGTTTGGTTCGCTATTGAACGTGGTAAAATATACATAAATAAATGAGGAGATATGTAATGAAAACATGTGTATTGAATAGTATAATAGGAGTATAGAAATGTGTATATCGCTCACAGGGAAATGTCGTCCTTTTGTTTTGAACAAGGAAATAAAGACGAAAGGCCTGTACTGTGACCGATATATTACAAATGAATAAAAAAAAAAGTCCGGGTCAGGTGTGACGTAGAAGGAAAACAATACAAGAGAAAAGAATCCTTAGAAGACAGTACATCGAGAGTCAGAATCACATGTTTCGAAATGATTCAATCTTCCTCTATAGGACTGACGCTAACATACTCCATGGAATGTGCTGGTATATTCAATTCGTGCGCAACAAGTGCAGTGTGCAGGTATTATGGGTATACGGACGCTTAGCTAAACAAACGAAGTTCTTGACTGAAAGTGATATTCAATAGCCGTTTTTGAAAAGGTTCCTGAAATAGTAATGATTTAAGATTCATAACAAATTGTATACTTGGCACAAGTAATCAACTGCTTCAAATAGCTCATCCAGCATAATATTGACGCTGAAGTTTATAATTTGAGGTCTTAAGTTATTATTTTGATATTGTTGCTACCAACCAAAATGCAGTTGGACTCATAAACTATATAGGTTTGGGTGTTGTTTTGCAGCAAAATAAAACAGAAAATAGATAACCATATTTCACCTCGAAAATACAAGATTGTTTGTATCCTATTCGTTTATTTTGTTTGTTTGTTGTTGTTGTTTTACACTCCCTACACTCTCTTTTAATATTCATCTGTAAACCTTTACCATTACTATAGAGGAAGGATACGCGAACAAAATAAAATCATTGTTATTTAGTAAAATTAGACACAAAGTAGGTCTTAATACAAAATATATGAACATGTGCCGTCTCAGATAGAGGCAAATACTATTCATGAATTCACCACTTCTGCTTTGGACATGGAGCATAGGCCTACTGAGGCTTGTGTTAGATGATAAGTTACATGTGCGCTCCTAGCCCCCCCCCCCCCCACTTCCATATATGGATCCACCCCTTATAAAGTCGTTTAAACCGCATGCGCAGGTGTAATGATCTGCATAAAGTGTGCGTAAACCTGTTCAAAATAAAAGCTCAGAAAGGAAAAGCCGTCGAGAAGAGAATTACACACGGTACCCTAGGTAGAGAAAGAGAGAGTTATAAACTGATTACCCTGTCGGTTAGAATGACTCAGAGTTTGCCTCGGTCGAAGACAGAATTCAGACAAATGTTTCGGTGTTTGATTTTCCGTTAAAGTTTTCCGGAAATTTCATTCACGGAGTTCAGTAGGGTTCATGAGGGCCTGAAGTTTCACTCATAGCAAGATCTTTCTCAAATAATTATACCTTCAAAGGGTATTTTGTACTCGTCATAAGTATTGGTTTGTAGGCCTAACTGCCAGTCGTTTAAAATCTGGTATAATACTGCACTGCATGCTGGGGGCTAAAACTGCACCGTTGTTTTTGTTTCGGTCTCTGAAAGGTGACTATCAAGTTCATAATAGTGCCAATATTTTTATGGAATATTTATCTTTTGAGTGGTCTCATTTTCGAGAAAACCGCAATGAAAACCTTCAAAAAGATCGCAGCAGCTGATTTTCTATGGCTGCATGTAATCGAATTGAAATAAAAATGGGAACGTGTCCAAATTCGCGTTCAAAAACACAACCTGTTGATTATTCGTTGTTAATGGGACTGAAATTAAAACAAATTAGTTTAATGCATTAAAGGTAGTATCATACTGAGACCAAAACAGATTTACGTATAACTTACAGGGAATGAAGATGGTGCTGGTAGAAACCTACCGTTAAAATGGTTTCACCTAAAATTTCGTATTTATCCAGAAATTATTAAAACAACGAAAACAACGAATAGATCAAAAATAAAAGAGAAAAGACTTTAAAAAAATACTGTGGTCGCCGTTTCGTTTTTCGCTGTTTTCTCAAAAAGTGGGCACCGTATAGGACTGAATTTTGCACAGATGACTGCTACTGTATATGTTTTGATATTTTTGCCCATGATTCTGTATTTCTTTGAAAAAATCCAAAGTATAATATTACCTTTAAACAAGATGGTGAAATTCAAAGATTTGAAGAAAAACAAAACAATTATTCACTATACCCGTAAATTTCAGTTGATTAATATGATGAGGGGTGTGCTTTCGGAACACCGTTCAAAAGTTTTGTGAATGAAGTGATATTTCTTTTAATTTTGTGCCGACTGAGTGATAGCACAAACCGTTCGGTGGAGATGGATGGATTTTAACCGCCATTTTATTTTGCTCGTTAAGTAATTAAAGTTGTGCAATGGTAATAAGTTTCTTGTACGTTCGCTCTCTCTAACTTTTCGGCAAAGCTTTGGCTGAAAATACGGTCATGGGGCATTAGGCTAAATGCTATAGCCATACAAATTTTGACGGTTGTGACGACACAAAAGGGGAAAACAGTATACATGATTCGTAAAGGATAGCTTTCGCAAGACTCTTTCTTGGTCCACTTTTTGAATTCTTGATTCTGCAATTTCCCACATTCTTCAAAATACTCAAGTTTGTTGCCAACTACGTCATCAGGACACAATGCAATTTGTTTGTTTAAAAGAACAATCAATTGTAAACAATTGAGCAGCTTTTCCTTATGTGTACATGTATACCTGCAGTGCAAGCGTGCTCTACCAGGCTTTGGGGTCGAAATTTACGTCATCAGCTACCCTCTTTTATTGTGTGCAGACAATGGGCCATTGAGTATCCCAACAAAGCTATTGAGGCTTATCCAAACAGCCATCACAGAGAACTATAGGTGTACGTCATCGCAGTGGGAAAAAAACCAGGTACCCTCTTACCAGGGGCTCCAATTGTTGAACTTATTCTAGCGCTCAACGAAGCGAGAAGGACTTGGTAACAATACATAAATGTACTTGTAAACGAGACATTTTTAACGCGCTATAATTAACCGATTACAGCATACTCTATTTTTAGAAATTTAGTGTTTGAATTATGTTCATGAAACCTGCTCAATTCTACTCCCTCTTGTGTAGAAAATGATGTCACGCCCCTCTGATTCGGCCTGGTTAAAGTGCATCATGGAATTGTTTATACTAAAGTTCACGTGCAGACACGTAGTTCATATAAAAATGGCTTGAATTTGAGTGTCGTCACAATACTGATATGCAGTGACTATTTGTTAATATTAAATTGTCCTAAAACTATGGTGATGTATGATAATGCGTTAATTCACAATACTCAACAGGATTTACATCTGTTGTGAAATGCAGTGAGAGTAAGATATTGTACCCTTAGTGTTAAACCCATGTTAATGTCAGTATGTATCATGATTTACATCCATTTCATAATTGTACTGTAAGTTCAAAAGTGAGAAAATGTGAATTATACTCACACTTTGTGGCCGAAATGATTTGTTTTCAGTGTTCAAAAAGCAATATTATATGGATCACCCAAATTATGTCAGCGTTCGCCTGTTAAACAATAGTTAATGTAGTTGTTGTTGTTGTTGTTGTTGTTGTTGTTGTTGTTGTTGTTGTTGTTGTTGTTGTTGTTGTTCTGGATCTGGTACTCTGAAAAGCTCCGAGGGAGCATCACTCAGAACGTGACTGATAAAATTATGGACTGCTCATACTAACTGAAAATGTTTATGTAGAGCGCTAGAGAATTTAGTTGTGTCCTGAATTAAAGTTATTTCTTCTGATAGAGAGTTCCATATCCGTGCCGTTTTGGGAAAGAAGAAGTTAAGGTGTGGTTGTGTATTGGACCGAGGGATGACACACTGGTTCTGTTTGGTATACTTCTCGTTGCTATGCGTGTACGCGATAGTGGGGCTTCTTGTATTTCAATGAAATCTCTCATGTTGAGATCGACATGTTGAAACATAGTTTTCTGGAACATGATGATGTTATTTAGTTGTCTTCTCTTTTCCAGTAGCGGGATCTCGAGACGATTCAGCATAGCTGTAACTGAACTTGATCGGCTGTAGTCGTTTGTGATAACTCTAGCTGCAACTCTGCGTTGGACCGCTTCAATCTGGTCAATATTTGTCTTAGTGTGTGGGTTCCAGACTGAGCTACAATATTCTACATGTGGTCTGACAAAGACTTTTGTAAGCTTGCGTTTTCACCTTGGTGGGTGCGTTACTCAGGTTGCGCCGGATGAATCCCAAGACACCGTTTGCTTTCGCAGAGACAGTGTCGATGTGGCGATTCCATTTCATGTCGGAAGATAGGGTAACTCCAAGATATTTATGATGATCTGTATTTTAGAGTGGTTGGCCTGATAGAGTATAGTTGTAGTTAATGGGAGACTTGTGAACCTCATGATGTTACATGTTGTTGTTTTTGTTGTTGTTGTTATTGGTTTCAAAACCGAAATCAGGCTCGTCTAGTTGGTGTAGTACTGTTGAAAGCTTCGCATTAACAGCTGAACGGAATTGCAAAATTATTTCATTTGTGGGCCGTCAATACTTTTCAAATGTCATTGTTGTGAAAATAACGGTGAATAACTGTTGTAAGCTCGCATTCGGAAAACTAAAGTAGGCTACAGCCATGACTGAGTTTGTGCCGCGGAAGCGTGTGTGCGTGCATACAGTGTGCGAGCTTTTCAATGGGGGGGGGGGGGGGGCTGATATGTTAGCTCCGTGATGACTGGAAAACTTACCGGACTTTGTTATAATGGTCACATCTGACCAGGAAAAGGTATGATATGTGATAATGTACCTTGAGATCATGTTGCTCAACGTACCGTGTCATCCTTTGCCATCAGTGCCTTTCACATTAGACCTATTTTGTTTGGTTCAAATGAAGTTATGTTCAGTGGAAATTAGGGGCCTGTTTGATTAATGCAAAGGATCCCTGATTTTGGGATCCACATCCTATGCAGGGTACGCTAAAACGGGATCGGGATCGGGATCGGGATCGGGATCCGGATCCGGATCCGCAGGATTCGTCATAAACAAACAGGCCCATAGAGTCATGAAGACTGTATAACTTGTAATCACCGGGCTTTTTTCGTTGATTAAGGACGTGGGGTTATAGGCTGAGGGCTATAGCGAGCACTGGTAACCGACCAAAGTTACGTGCGGGTCTAATTGCAGGCGAGTGGTTCCCGGCTTATTCGTGCTTAACAATCATTCCTGCTTCGCTTACAATACACGGGTTTACACTTCGGAGGCCATCTTGGATTTTATCGCAACTTCAAAACGAGGCACTTCTACGCATGCGCACTTTTCGAAGTGTAAGCCCGTCCATTGTCGAAGACAATACACGTGTTTACACTTCTGCGGTTTTTATCGCGACTTCGAAACGAGGCACTATCACGCATGCGCACTTTTGGAAGTGTAAACCCGTGTATTGCGGCTGCATGGCATGGGTGCCGTTCTTTTCTCAACTTGCAGAATCTTGGTCATAGTCCAAGTTCTTTTTTAAGACTATGACGCATAGCACGAACACTGGCATAAGTCCCGTTCCAAATTGCATATGCATGTACATGTAACATGCAATCTGGACTGATAGCAACAAACTGGCGTGGTTTCCACAGTTATCAGATTAATATGATATCTGTATAATTATAGTCATAGGGCTGCTGTATAATACAGTGTTATCAATTGTGAGCTTCGAAAAGATAATAGGTACAATGATCAGCTCGTTCAAAGTCCTCAACATGTTCATGTAACGTGCTATAGTCACGCCACTGGACTTTGTGTTCACTTCAGTTCATAGCCCGCTGTTTTATTTGAAGAAACCGCTCGAAGCCAGGCCTATACAGAAACAGAAACTAGGCTATGTGTGATGTTAAAGATACCACAGGGTTGAAATGACAGAGAAAGCAGTGTTTCACGTAAAACAATATTGCAATCATCAAATAACCACAAAGGAAACTGAAATGAATTTCTTAGTCATTGGAATGTGAATAAAGAAAAATTGACTGGAGCGAGATTCTAACCGGCGACCTCCTGAACACCGTATCCTGCAAAACAATATTGCAGTAGTTTGGGCATAAATACCATACGCGCAGAGCCATGGGGTGAAAGTACATGTATTGGAATATTGGGTGATTTTATGGTACACAATGAAAGATCCCCTATAGCCCGGACGACAAAAATATTGTAAAACATTTGGCGTTTTTTGACCAAGTTCAAAATAATGTCTTTATCGTTTGGTTTGCTGCATATACATTCAACATTAAATACATTACTTGATAATGTTCATGAAACATTCTGTACTTATTGTGATAAGTTATTATTATTGCTAAATGGTGGTTTCACATAATTTGTCATTTTTGTTGACAACATACTTGGCTCTTACGTTGCAAAGGAAAGTGTATAATACGACCAGCCAGCCATGGTTTAGCATACAATGGCACACATTCCTACCCGGGAATGCTTATTACTCGCCCGGCTGGTTCATTGTTAAGTTCGGCCAACTGTATCTCTATCTTCCGTTTGTTATCATTTCACTGCAGACGTCATCATTGACGTCACGTCAATCATTGATTTGTTTTTCCTGTAGGTTCTGGATGAAAGCAATTTTTATAAATTGCCAAAAAGACTGATAAAAAAACATTGCGGAAATGGAAAAGGTTTTTTTTTTAAGGTATAATACATGATTGGTGAAGGTCACATAGATCAAAACTGTTTTTGGTCTTGAGGTCTATGTTCATTTCTCATGGACACAATTCCAATGATTCCAGTAGCTGAACTTAAGCCTGAAAGTCATTTCAATAACCCTGAGGTTCGAGTTAAGAACTTCATTGGCTCAAATGGGAATTCATCCGGTCTCTTCATTTTCTTTATATCAATGCGCTTGACAAATGAACTACAATGAGATGCAGAAAAGTCCCTAATGTTGTCTTTAACCTGATTATAATTCGAACAGTTCGTGTTAATCAAATTCTTTTCAGAATTTCCAAACGGTTCCAATAGTTTTCAGAATAAGAGTTCTGAGCAATCCGGCGAATTCGTCATGAACATGTAATTGACTTTTAAAGGTAGTATATCATACTTTGTTTTTTTGTCAAAGAAATGCAGATTCATGGGCAAAAACATCAAGACAGAACATATATACAGTATACAGTCATCTGTGAAAATTTCAGTCCCAGACGGTGCCCACTCTTCATTTTGAGAAAACAGTGAAAAACAGCCACAGTATTTCTAGGCTTTTCTCTTTTATTTTTGATCTTTTAAAAGATCAGAAAGATTTTCGGTTGTTGTTTTACCTAAATACAGCATTTCAGGCGGAAACATTTTAACGGTATGTTTCTACCAGCACCATCTTCGTACCCTGTAAGTTATACGTACATCTGTGACTACATTTCTGTTTTGGTTTCTTACCAAAGTATGATACTACCTTTAACATAAATCGCCCAAAATGTAACCAAAACCGATCAATCAGGACACATTAAACATTCATGGTGTGCGCGAATCAAAATGTTTCGATGTTTATCCTGTTGATTTCATTCTTAGAAAATTATTAACAACATTCTGGCAACATTGAATATGACACCGGGAAATTGACTTCACAAAAGTAATGTGGTTTTGCAATTGACAAAAGTCATTGTTGAAATCACCACATAATTATGCAGCAATTACACACACGCTGGTGAAAGGAAAATCGGTCTTTTTTCCAAGTTTTCGAGTGTTTGTGATTTGATTGAATGACATTGAATTTTTACCAATGTAAAAAAATCCGAATCAGATGAAAAAACAAAAACCAGAAACATGCTGATATACTCTGAAATTACAATAAATATGGATGAAACCACGAACACTAAAACCGTGTACAGTAGTTCCAACATTATTTATCATGCATGTGGTTTGTTGTATTATTTTAACTTCATGAAATCACTGACGATGGAAAACATAAAGAAATATAAGATGAATTAAAATACAGATTATATCATGTAAACTGGTGTGTGTATAACACACAGTACACATGCACTTTATACATGTACGGAACAGGCACACTGTGAAACAAATCAGACAGAAAATGACTTATTTTCAACCATGCATGAATCTCTCAAAATCAAATACATTCATTCATTATTACAAATTATGTACTTTACCTTCACACTCTACTCCGCCTGATGTCAAATACCCAGCATCTTACCAAGGCCGACATAGGAGACTAAAGAAAGTGTGGTCCGTCTAAGTTTATTTCAAAGAAAGAAAGTGGGATTGCGTCTGAAGTGTCTGTAGTCCGAGTTTTGCTGAGTTGGCAACCGATGTGCACGGTGGAAGTGACTCTCACTTTTGGACTACCTGTTTGGAAAGGAACTAAGTTATTCACTCATTGCCTGCTACCGTTTCACAAGCCCTACTCCTTAATAAGATATAATTGATTCTCCCTCCGTGAGTTCGCTATTTTCCCGATGACATGCCAACGCAACACTCCGACAATATTAGGGATTTCAGTACTCGGGGATGATTATTGTACACTATACACATTGAAATAAAGCCCACGAAGAAGTATTTGAAGATAATTACCCAAACAGAATTTGGGCCCGTTCACGAAGCCAGGCTCGACGGACTAGGCTTGGGACTTGTTTCACTTTACTGCCATTATTTTGAGGCCTCAAAACGAAATGAAGGGATTGGGCCACATGACGAAGCCGAAGAAAGGCTCCAGCTTCGCCATGTATCTCAAGCCCTTCATTAATTTTCATTTAGGACATAAAATGGCGGTTGCATATGAAATCCCAAGCTATAACCTCAAACCTAAGTTCGAACGCACTATCGTGGTAAAATATTTAGGCAGGTAAAGCAATTAACAGCATTGTAGAAACAATGGAGTAGTTGTGATGTTAGTTCATGGCCACTGTGTATCGTCAACATCATCAGGAAACTTCAGGGTAGTAAAAAGTGCAAAATGTATGAGTGCACAAAGTCGATGGCAATACACACGGCCCTTCACTGAGCTTCGGTTAAATCACCTTTGTGCAGGCAAAACTTACAAAGTGACAAGTTTGGCCAACCTCAAGTTTGACGTCACAAGTTTTTTTCCTTTGATATTTCATTGCCATTGTTATAAAGGTTCACCATTTAGGCCTATCTCGCTGCGGCATGCATATCGGAAACGGTTGTAGATATTATCATACGTTGTCGGTTTCATTGACGTGCGGTGGGCGGCATTTCCTCGACCCTGGCCAGGTCCGTGGTGGAAGTTATCCAACTTTTAATGATCAAAACAGTCACTTTTCATTCACAATGCACAGTGTATACAATGTACATGCCCGCCCTGAATGCAAGGTGCCAATACCATAGGCAGCTATAGGATGTTAACAATCCTGTGGTATGATTAAGTGACGTCACTTAATATTAGCCTTTGAGACCTACGTCATGAATCTGCTAAGATGAACATGGAGCGTGCTTAGCGCCAACTTAAGGAAAGACGGCTCCGTATCAGTATATCCCTGACCAGTAATACGCTAAGCATAATCAGAAATACAGAGCGTTTATAAGCCTGAACCATTTTTGTTGGTTTGGCTCGAAGAGAATTTGGCACTGTCCCATTTAGTTTGCGGTTGCTTATCACTTAGAAAAAAAAGTATAACTACGCAAACGTTGACGTTTGATTCTACTACGTAGACGGTAATATTGTTGTTAAAAATGTAAAGAAAAGAAAAAAGGGAACCCATTATAAAAAAAAATAACTATCCTGATGAACTTTACTTCCCGTTTACGTTTTTCCTGATGTGTCTTTTTATCCAGGGTATAGGACACTGCCTGACGCGACGTACATCCTGGGACCAATTTCACGGCGCTGCTTAGCACAAAACATTTGCTAAGCGTGACATTTCTGTCAAGTTAATAAAAACAAGGTTAACAACCAAATTTCCATGTGTTGTGTATCGCTTGTGATTGTTTTTTTGCAGTTGTTCACTAACCATGGACATCAAATTAAATTTTTAACGATGGTTTGTTTTATTGGGCAATACATTTTTGTGCTAAGCACATTTTTGTGTTCAGCATGCAGCGCCATGAAATCAGACGACAACTCCGGGGTGCCGATGCAACTGAAAAGAAAAGTGTAATAGTTTAAAGGTAGTACAGGATTGATAACATATCCAAACAGACATTTTCACAGATTTACGTATAACGTTCAGGGTATGAAGATGGTGCTGGTAGGAACATACCGTTACAATATTTCCGCCTGAAATGGTGCATTTATCCAGATATTAGTCAAACAAAGACCGAAAACAGTTTTGATCTCGGGGTAAGATCAAAACCATTCTTTATGTTTTATAAGAAAAACTGAGTCGGGTTTTCGCTACTTTTTCTCTTGACTCAGATGTCCGATTGAGTTCAAATGTTCACAGGTTTATCAATTCATGTACATGCTGGATCAGACAAAGTTAGAGTATTGTTCTGTGACCTTTATGATCATGTATTATACCATTAAGCAACAATCTGAAGTTGTAACTTTTTTATTGCCATAAGTTCAGTCTATTTGACTATTTCAGTGTGTTGAATGCAAGTGTCCATTTTCGTGACACATCGCCAATGCCACAACTATAGGCCCTATTCATTTACACAGTCGTGAGGTCCTTTCACGGATGCAATTTTGTTTCCTAATTAACTGATTCAATACACGTCAAACCTACCACATTCAGGAAGAGTTAGTAATATCACCTACAGAAATCAAAATATTGTGGTTTCCCTTTTTCCTCTCGTGGCGGCCATATTAAAAAGATAATTTTACGGAAGTTTCTTGATTCCAAGTACAAATGTATAAATGAAAGTCGTCATCAATAGGCCTATGCATGATAGAGATAGCGACCTAAATATTATGTTTTATGAATACAAGTAATAAACTGCCACAAACTTTCCATCAACCAAAATAGTGACCTGAAAATGATTAGAGTTTAGGAAGCCCTGACGTTTCGATCCGACCCCAGCAGGATCTTTCTAATTCTCTGGCTTTTGAAAAAGATCCTGTTAGGATCGAAACGTCAGGCCCTTCTGACTCTAAGCAAATTAAGTTAGAGTTTGTTACATAATCATTACTTGACCGTGCCTATAAGTTTTCCGTGATGGTGTAAATCCATCCATTAAGAAATGTGGGAATATAATTCATTATCACCCTTATTTACTTAAGCTTATTTACTTGAACTACATGACTTGTAAAGGCTTGTAGTCTGTTTTAAATTTGTGTCTTTTCTCTTGTTACCTTCTTGTTTATAATCTTTCATAAATATTTAGACCCTTTTAGTTAAGGAACATATTATGTACGAATGTGTCGTGCAATGCAACCTTCCGGTTGACATCTTGTGCATTTTAATATTTGATTTATGAAATAAACCAATAATGATAATAATCATTAGTATTATTATACTTATGTTCACGTGAGTACTTTTAAAATGTTAAAGGTAATATTTGGTTTTTATCAAAGAAATACAGATTCATGGGCACAAATATCAAGACAGATACAATTACAGTCATCTGCGAAAATGTCAGTCCCATACGGTGCCCTCTTTTTGAGAAAACGGTGGAAAACAGCCACAGTATTTCTTAAGTCTTTTCTCTTTTATTTTTGATCTCATTTAAAAGATCAAAAAGATTTTCGGTCGTTGATTGACTAATTTCTGGATAAATGAACCTTTTCAGGCGGTAACATTTTAACAGTTTTGTTTCTACCACCACCATCTTCATACCCTGTAAGTTATACGTAAATCTGTGAACATTTCTGTTTTGGTATCTTACCAAAGTATGATACTACCTTTAAATGTCAGTTGTAATGTTGGGGACTCTAGTTATACGTAGTGGTCTGGTGAAACTTGACATTAATGGTTTCTTTTCTAGTCGACAAACTTTCATCAGGCAAATGTGAAAGCTAGGTCTCACGTACGCCGTTCCTGTTCTCATTATATTCAGACTCTCAAATTATGAAAACATAATATGTAATTGGCAAACATCGTGATCCATTCCTTTCTTGGAATGATTTCAAGTATTTCATGAAGTGACTAAACAGTTTTCTGATGATTTCTGAATTTTATGTAATTCCTTCTACATACCATTAGTGCACAGCTGACTCTGATAATGATTTATAGGGCAAAGTACACCGGATACGACTGAGGAAGAATTTAAGACCAATTGTTTGTACGTGCATTTCCTTCGGCCTTGCCATTGGTTTCCTATGAGCACACTCTAAGGTCGTCTGCAAGCCACAGTGAAGGCTTTTGCCAAGTCATCTTTACGTTTTTAGCAAAACTTCAGTTGGAACTTATAGGTAACTTCATACTTTGGTTTTTGTCAAAGAAATGCAGATTCATGGGCAAAAATACCAAGTAAACTACAGTAACTGTCATCTGTGAAATGTTCACTCCTGAACGGTGCCCAAGTTTTGAGAAAATAGTGACAAATGCTCACGGTATTATCAAATAGTTTTGATCTCACCCCGAGATCAAAACTGTTTTGGTCTTTGGCTGTACTCTTTTTTGAAAAAAAAATACAGCACTTCAGACAGAACAATTCAATGGTATGTTTCTACCATCACCATCATATTAGTAATATACTCTTACTCTATAGGTAAATCTGTGAAGATCTTTATTTTGGTGTGCTACAAAAGTATGATAATACCTTTAAGATATAGCGGCAATTGTCATCTTAGAGTGAAGTCAGTGTTTTATTGCATTGAATAAAAAAGAGAGCCTAAAAAGAGAAGATCCTTGTCGGTGTTCGTTTCATCTTAATCCTGTCTCAATTTGTCCTCGAATTAATGTCCTTAAATGTCCTGTTGATCACAGACAAGACAAGATAATCGGACTGGTTTTAAGGATTCAGATCCGTATAAAGTCCCTGTGGCCGGCCAACATTAACAGGTCATCGTAGGACTAGGCTTCTTACCGAATTCGCGAAAATAACTCGACAAATCTTACTCCGAAGCATTAGTCCGAAACAACAATTCTCGACGAAGAATAGACTTGGCAGTTTGTCCCGTTTCTTTTCAGAAGAAAATGCCAAGATAAACACAATATGGGCGGGAATTGTGACGTTGTATTCAATATACCGTTAGAAACTCGATGAGTGCTAAAATATCACGCAGAACCAGTTACCAAGAGTTCAGCCGTCTTTTCAATTCAATAAGTACGTGCCGTGACGTCATGATATCTGTCAACGTGGTTGAACATTCATAATTGAACTTGAAGTACGGGGCTGATACTTTTCATACTAGAAAACCGAAACTTATGCCATTTTTTCTTTACTTCGCATACTTCATAACCATGACAATCATTCAGAATCCAACAATCACCTGTTTAAAATGATTCCATTTTTAGGATCGAAACTTCAAATTAATTTACTATGAGGGTCTATTGTTCCGTGTACTATTATTCAAGGACAGCCAAAAATAACAGCAATTGTCTACAACTTGACATTCATCGAAAGAAAGAAAAAATGCTGAGTTTCTGTTTTTCTGACGAGTTTTTGTCTCCTAGTTTCCTGGTGGAAGTTTCAGAACAAAAATGCATTGTTTTCAGGTGAGTCTTTGTACTCGGCTTGGCATACCGTAACACACTCGGGACCGGAAGAAGAATGTAACTTACAAGGGCCACCGCATCATTCCATTGTTAAGGGTTGTTTGACGTTGCAGTTTTTGATAGACACTTGTACTTGACTGAACTTTCGTTCACAGGTTCGTTGCGTCTTTCCCTATAGTTAGGCTCACCATACTTCAAGTCAATATCTGTTCAAGTGCACATACAGTAGCCAATTTTATGGAGCTGCTAAGCACATAAATGTCTTGCCCAATAAAACAAACCATTAATAATTCCGTTTGATATTCAGCGACCAACAGCCAAAGAGCATTTCACAAGTGATACACAACACATTGAAATTTGGTTGTAAGTCCTGTTTTTATTAAGACAGAAATGTATGGTTAGCAAAATAATGTTCGTGCTAAGCAGGGCCGTGGTTGTAAAGCATTTTCCTGTATGTTAACTCAAAACTACGGTGCGTGTTATAGGCCTATATATGCCAATATTCACGGTGCATCCATCCTATACATTCGAAGCATTGCAATCAAACCGAGGCTTGGATTCAAAATAGTCTGGTACCCGTTTTATTTTTACAATTGTTGTTATCTTTTCCGAAGGGTATACAAGGAAGGTGACAAGATGGATGCGCCGTGAATAAGGCCTATCGAGCAAGTGGTTAATTAATAAGTTGGAGATTATTATGCAGTGAATGAATGCTCCGCAGACAACTAGAACCAAATCCGATATTTGTAACGCACGCTTGTATCAAAGTCGATCCATGTACTCTGGTTAACCGTCAACTGTGGGGACCATCTATCCAGTCTTCTGATCACACCCATCCACCCGGTAACTAACCAATCACCCCACCCTGGTCACGCCTAGTGACCAATCACCCACCGTCTAATGACCACACAAAATGACAGTCCAACTATACATAGCACACAATACTTCTTGACCGCACATTTACCCATTACAAATTTACTGTGACCACAAAATCGCCCTAATAAAATCCTCAATTATTGCCACACATTAACCATGTCTATCAATGGTAATGTGTCAATTCAAAATTCAAAAGAGAAACCATTGTATATTGGGTGGAAGTTGTGAATTGACCTACATTTCAAGCCCCAATCACTTGTCGTGTTTCCGTTGTGCGTGGTGCTCGTATTGACATCAGACGTTTGATGATATACCGGTACGTCAACTTGAAGAGGAACAAAAAATCGTCCTGAAAACCACAATCTGGGTGAAAAGTTAAAGAATGTTTCTGAACTGTTCTCAGTCGCCCACATCAGTGACACAATGTGGAATTCCTCTGGTTATCTCGACCGTGACCGAGTCCACGTTCAGCCGTCGAACAATAGGCCTCCAACCGGCGCGATTGCCGGCTGGCACCGGAGCATTCTAGTTCGACGTGACACATTGTCGTCCCGCATTGATTAGACAAATTATGGCATCAACATTTCAGGAAATTGCTTCATTTCCAAGTCCTCGAACGGTTATCAAATAATGAAAGTGATAATGGAAAGCTCCAAAACGCCGTGACAATGAGTACATTTCTGCTGAGAGAGCAGAATTCTCCTCGTCATTGATACGGACTATATGATACATGATCAATCTTATTTTTAATAATGTAAAAAGTTGGGAAGTGTGAATTTTCCACGTGTACGAGTACTTTCCCCAGACTGCGAGTATTTTACCAGAAGTTCAAGTATGATTATGGGTTTGTTTCTTAGTAAAATATGACGGTCATAAATTACTCAGTGAGCAGATAATACGGGTAGTTTTCCAAATGAGTGCGATAAAAGGACGGAGTTAGGGGTGTGCATTTTATTATTTTCGTTTGAATAAACGAGTACAAGTATCGATGCGTGAAAACGAGTACCGGTTATTACCAAAAAGGTAATGAGAGCAGTATTTAAGGCCTGTAATTGCACTGTTAACATTTTCGATAGCATGTTGACCAGGTACTTTGTTGCCTTTTTGTGGCACGTCATGTCAAATCAGTACACAAAAAGATCAAAGAAGTCTGCCCTGCAAGATACTTGTGACTTAATTATTCCAGCAGGAGCGCTAACAAGGCATCTTTTCCGTCTACAAATCTTCCATTTGTAGGATTTTGCCCGCCGTAATTTTTAATTTTCATTATTCATATGCTACACATCACAGAGTTTGGGAATGGCAGGATTATTTTTTTTCGTTCTCCACCTGCACCATCAACCTGTCGCTTAATATGTCAACAGGTGAAATGAATTCACGTGACTTCACGCAGCAATGTATTATTTTACGCAACATTGTACTTTGTACTGGGTTACCGGTAACTGCTGGGGCCTTGCTCTTAATTTAAATGCTGCGTCAAGAAAACAATATTCATGAGATTGCAAAAGATTTTCGGTAAAAGTTGCTGCAAAGGTGCGGCAGCATTTGTCATTGAGTGGTTGTTTCAGGGCAGTACGGTACGGGTCTGAGTTGTACACCATACTGTTTATCCCCTTAAAAGTAATAATATCATACTTTGGTTTTTGTCAAACTAAGTACTAGTATTCCTAACCATTATGCATAAGCAGTAATACAGCACTTTTATAAGCCTGAACCATTTTAATACAAGTTATAAACTGATGCAAAATGCTCATCAGCCAAACTAATGACCTGAAATGTGTAAAATGCTTAAAGGTAGTATCATACTTTGGTTTTTGTCAAAGAAAAACAGATTCGTGGAAAAAAATATCAAGAAAGATACAGTAACAGTCATCTGAGAAAATTTCAGTCCCATACGGTGCCCAGTTTTTGAGAAAACAGTGAAAACAGCAACAGTATTCCTTAAGTCTTTTCTCTTTTATTTTTGATCTTTTAAAAGATCAAAAAGATTTTCGGTCGTTGTTTTACTCTTTTCTGGATAAATACAGCATTTCAGGCGGAAAACAATTAACGGTATGTTTCTATCACCACCATCTTCATACCCTATAAGTTATGCGTAAATCTGTGTAAAACATTTCTGTTTTGGCTTCTCACCAATTAGTATGATACTACCTTTAATCATGTTTTAATCATAATATTTAGGACTCGTGTAATTAGTATATTGTGTAATTATGGCATGATATGGCAACCTGGGCTTAAGTGCTTCAACCTTAGACAAGGCTTGATAAATGTTGCCGCTAAAGATGGTTCTATTTGGCCCTGGAAGTGGAGGGATACTTAGTGAAAACTGACGGCAAGTGCAACAAAGTTAGTAGGTTTGGGGAAACCAATCAGGATCTTAAGAATTTACAGATTAAGATTCAAAATACTTCATTCGATTTTCTCCACTGTGACGATATAGGTAGTTTTCTGCACAAATGTTCACGGAAGTTTCTTGCGAGGGGCATGCACCCTGAACAGCAGCAGTGCTAGGCTCGATCATGAGCCTGTGGTGTTACTCTACTAAGCGGTGTCAATCAAGGGCGCCCTCTTGTGGTTGATCGCAATGCAATCCTGACCGTTTTTAACCTTAAAATCTATTTCTTCCTCCATGGGTAATCTAACTTTTATGCATAAACCTGTACATCATAAACCTGTAAGGGGAAGTATTATAAGAACCTAATAGGAATCGATTCTCTCTTGAGAGTAATTTACAATTAACAGCATTCACGAGAGAAAAAAAATCAAATCAAAAATTAATGTTTGGCTTTGGTCTTAAAAATGTTCATGATGATTCTCGAAAACATTTTAAGATCAGGCCTACTTAGAAAAGATGTATTGTGACGTCAATTATTCTACGTGAAACATGATAAACAGTGGTTCGTGTCATGCCCCTCTTGTACGTTGTTTACCCCGCGGTATTCTGTTGTCAAGGTGCTCAATGGCTCTTTGTTTGCTTTGGCTTTGTCAGTAGATTAGACTTCGAGTATAGGTCTATACTCATACGTAGATAGGCGTACTGCATGTAGTACAGGGCAAATGCATGGTTTATGTGTACAAAAATAATGATATCAGCTATTCCGTGTAGCGAATTTCGTCGCTTATTCCTCAAGTTTGAAGGGGGAGTTGGCCCGAGACTTTCCCCTTCGCATCTGTAGGAACCACCGTGATTTTACCAGTCTGTGAGGGGGACCTGTAAGCCAGAGGACGGCCGTCATTTATGGTTAGTACCCGGCAGATTGCTGAATTTAAACCGGGAATTGCATCAACATTTTTGGAGCTCAACATCTTTAGCGCTGGTGCAGCGACCCCTCCGTGGTCTGATCCCAATTTCCGGTTAAGTGGAGCGAATTTGCAGGAGAAAAAATGCTGGAGAACCTAGCCGCTGTATCTGCACAATCGTGTGATTTCGGCTCTCAATCAAACAAAATTGCACTCGACATTTCTAGGCCTGTCGTGTTGGTAGTAAATCAAGTGACTAGACGGAGCTTTGGAGGGTTTTAACCAGCTCCACCTGTTTTGGAAGATACAGCCAGGGCTGAAACGTAGGACTAGAGGTGAATTACACTCCTTCCGCTAGGAGAACATGACTGTAGCCGTGTTGGATGACGTAAACTTCCAGGATTAGCTCACCCCGATCACAGCAAAGATGAATGACACTGACAACTCAACGGCAGTGACACAGTATTACTACGACGATGACAATTCAACCTCGACAGCGGACTACGGCAATGTCACAGCCGGCCTGAATGCGACATCGACACCAGCTGCCGGCAATGTGGACTCCGGTGCTGCCCTCAGTGCGGGCCTGGGTGGTGCTCTGTGCGTCATCACGCTGGTCGCCATCCTAGCAAATGTCCTGGTGGTGGCCATGTTCGCCAAATTCCCAGGGTTGAGGAGTCCTGGGCCCGCGTACCTCCTCCTGAATATCACGGTGGCTAACTTGATCGTGGCGGTGTTGGCTCTGATCCCCAACGCGGTGGCTTTCTTCACCGAGGGCTGGCTTCTTGGCGACCCCCTATGTCAGTTCAGTGCCTACATGTCCTGCTTTGCCTTCCATCTCACCGCCCACACCTTAGGCGCGGTGTTCTTCGAGAGGTACCTCAAGGTATGTCGACCCTTGAAGCACGTGGAGATCTTCACCCCTTTCGTGACTCTGATCCTGATCGGTGGGTTGTGGTTCTTCTCCGCCGTGCTGGCCCTCTTTCCCGTCGTGGGCTGGGGAGAGTACGCCTACCTACCCGTCCAGAGACAGTGCTGGATCAGCGCAGCCGGCTGGCAGGGCCACCTGACCCACATGGCCTTCACCTTTGTCATGGCACTCCTCCTCCCCTTCTTGACATCCCTACTCTCCCTAATTGCTGTGGTGAGGTACGCCTCCAAGAGGCGCAAAGTTGGCGTGCTGGATGCTCTCAATGACCAGGTGAAAACGGAGGAGACGTACGGCCGTAAAATGAAGAGGAAGGAGAGGGAACTAAGACGTGCTATTAGAGAGACGGAGCTGGAGAGGACCAAGAAAAAGGACAAGAAAAGCAAGAAAAAGAAGAAGAAGCAAAAGAAGAAAAAGAAGAAGAAAAAGCACGATGACAGTGACGATAAATCATCATCTTCTTCTTCTTCCTCTTCCTCTTCCTCTTCTTCTTCTTCCTCATCGTCGTCGGATGAGGACGAGCGTCCATCTTACAAGAAGTACAAGGAGGCCAAAAGGAATCAGAAAGCTCAGCGATACCGGGCCAACGAGGCTGCCCTGGTCCGCACCCTGACCTGGATCCTCCTGCTTCTTATGGCGTCCTGGATCCCGTACCTTGTCACCAAATGCCTGGAGACTCTGGAGCCAACCACAAACCTGGCCCCTCCCACCGAGCTGCTGATCGCAACGGCCTTCCTGACGTACCTGACCTACGCTGCCACGCCCATCATACTCCTACTGGATTACAAGAAATACCGCAAGGCACTTGTGGCGCTGCTACGCCGCAAGAAGTTAAAGGTAGACCCTGGTGACAATCCTGAGCTTGGGCTTGGCGCAGAAGATGAAGTTCTAGACTCAGGCATTGAACTCGCAAACGCCAACATCGCACCAAATGGATCGAGGTCTAGTGTCAAATCTGACTGAAAAGGCATGAATTCTAAGCCTTAAAATCTCGGCGATAATGGGGAGTGACTATAATGGCTGGCCCTAAAACATCGGATTGTGAAGTTATTAGATGATAAGAAAATGTTTAATATTCCGTCCCGCATTAATACATGTACAGTACAGTACATTGTATTTAGAAAAATGCTTTGTTTTCATCTGTGCACACGATATGACGGTACATATACAGTATAATTATGGGAAAAACCTTTTATAACAAAGTACATAGTAACTACACTGTATATTCATATGTATGGCTAAGAAATTTGAAGGTTCACGTGGACACGTAAAAGACAGCAGCAATTTAATTGTTTATAATGGTATAGTAGTTGTTCTTAAAACATTATTATACAGTATGACCAGGGCAGGGCCGGGAGGGCAGTCCACGGGAGACAAACAAGCAGTAGGACAAACAAACTAACTTGGCAAATTCAACATTTTCGTTTCGTTCAGCTGCATGCATAAACACCGTGAACCGATTTCATACTCTGCACTCAATGGAGCCAAATTTTACACGATCAAACGAAATGTAATCATAATTCACAAGGGAAACTTACGTTAATTTTAAGTTATTGAAAAGGGAATAAAGGAAAATTGACTGGAGTGGGAATTGAACCAGGGACCTCAATCATAGAAATGAATAGAATCTATTTCTTCAAGTGATGATATAGTTAATACACCATACTGCCTGAGTATAATTAATAATGTATGGGTGTCTTGAAGAAATAATGTCATGTTGGAACCTTTTTAAATAATTTTGTAAAAGGGAAACTTATTTGAATCATCCCAAATTGATTCTATTACATGTATTTTACTGTCGGTGATCAGTGATATTAAAAAGGAAAACAAGTATGAGATGTGGGTAAAAAAGTCTGCTCCTTATGCTTGTCATTTGCAGCAATTATTGTTACAGTTTCCTGAGATATCTGCACGCAAACTTTGTGGACATTTCAACTAAAAATATAAAGATAATTATGTGGTATTCGCGCACTTAACAAAGAAAGACAAAATTGCAAAATACTTAGATACAACTTGAATAAACGACATTAAAGTTTTCCTAGCTTAGTTAATATTATTGATTTAGACAATTTCAATTTTAAGAACGTCCTGTCGTTGACCATGGAGTGAAACACCCCCAAACCACCAAACAAACAAGAAGTAAACTCCATTGGTGAATTGCGCTTTAAATTGGGAATTTTATTCCCAGATATCAGATGCATGTTTACTACAAAAAATACCTACTACAACATTTTTTTTTGGGGGGGGGGGGGGGGGGGGGCAGCTAAGACGCCGGCACTTTAATGAAATAGCACCTGTTTTCCCTACCGTCTGCAGAGCCGTAGGGTGCACCACACTAAATAGCTCAAAAATCAATGCGCCAAGCTGATAACTGCTGAATATAATAACGTGTGTACCCTCAAATCTTTTTAAATGCAATTTGGGGGGGGGGGTCGTGCAATTAATATATTGTGTAATTATGACGGGTTAACACAACCTTGTGCTTCAGACTGTTGTGGAGACTTGAGAAATGTTGCCTTAAAATGTGGCCCTACATTGTTTTGAACGTGGAGGGTTGCGTCATGAAAACCGGCTTCGAATTGGTTTGGGAAAATTGACATTTTGGGGGTGTTTTTTTTTTCTTGGGGCAATTAGCAAAAAAATCTGATTGGCAATCATACCAAAAATTGAAAGGAATCAGGTAGATGAGGGTTCAAACTTTGCTTTTCATTATTGCACTAAACACTGAGAGACTCCTGGATAAGATTTTTTGAACTGTGAAGTTGAGGTATTTAAGTCATCGATCAATGGGACACTATTTATTAGTGTAGTGCATCCGTCCGACGAGCTCATTAATAAAAGTTAAGCATATGAGAGTTTTGAGAGCTATGAAAATGAAGAATTGAAGAAATATGGCACTGGACCTCCTGCCTGGACTCTGGGCTTCCATTTGTGACCATTTGTGATGCAATTGGGTGAGAAAGTGCGTCTATTTCAGCCGCTTTGCCGAGGGATGTTTTTTTGAAAATGGCTTCTTTGACTGGAGTGATCCATACCTTGTTTTAGGCGTGGTCAGCTGAAAATGAGTATCTCAAAAATTCAATGGTCAACCCACCATAAAATGAATAGAAAATGAAAGGTGACATGTTCATCATCATTTTTCTGTACAACTTGCACAGCTGTGAGAGTTCTGTATATTTTTTTTATGATTTTTGAAGTACATTATAAGGATTTATCACTGTTATGGAAGTTTATTTACATGCACTAGGGTGCACTCCCAACCAGCAGCTTTCAATTTTCACGGACCGTCTGATTAACACAGCGCCCTCTATAATCCCAATATGAAACATATATGAACAACAGAGGGCGGCATTCACTTAAGATTGAAGATTTTGTTGAGAAAAGACTACCTGTAATGTGTAAGTTGCTGATTTCGTTGGCGTAAAGGCGTTTGTTTCCCAGGATTTACCGAGATGTGAGTATTGATAATTCGATGAGAATGATATTAAATTACCCCTTAGATATTGGTTGCAAATGTGTGTTTTATGCGCTCATGAGAAATGGATTCAAGTAAAGATGTAGCTCAAAATGTAGCTCTCGTTAGCTCCGATTGTCGATTGGCACTGTCATGCATGATGTTCAATTCAACAATGCTCCTATCCTGTCATGTACACACATGACATTTTTACGTACGTGTTTGATGCATATGATGACAGTAACTGAGTAAGTGCTACATCATGTGGTTCGGACCATAGTTCCAAAGGCGTGATGCATTATGAACCTACATGTACAGTAGGTCTGCTAAATTTAGAAAATCCCAGCACAGTTTTAATAGCATGATTGTTAGAAATTGGGCATTAGTGTAGTTTACGCCACCCATATTATTTTCAGTATTTATTTGGGTAAGAAACTGTTTTGTTTTCACTGAAATATTGCCGAAATAAGTTCATTTTAGGGTTTTCAGGACCCATGAATAAATTTGCTTTAAGTTACGAATCTCATTTTGGAACAGAAGAAGGTAAATAAATACTGAAAATAATATGGGTGGCGTAAACTACACTAACCCCAGAAATTGGCTATCGCAGGGAAGAATTCCACTGGCACTGATGTGCACAATGTCAATGGAATGGACAGAAGTGCTTTGAGAAAATGGCTATAGCACCATGACCACTGCATTCAAAGACGAAGTGTTTCATTGTAGGTCAAAAACACCCTGTAAAACCATGGAGGTAGTTCCATGGTAAAACTCACAGATATGCTACCCCAGTGTTGTTTAGATTGAAGTTCATCATTGCGTGTTAACATTTAATTATCTGCAATTTATGCAAAGTTCCACTTGCACCAGGTGCCATTGGCCATGGGAGGATTAACGGTTAAAATTGGCTAGTCCTGAGGGAGATGGCTCATTAATTAATAACATATGTTCTCACTCAACATTACCCCCCCCCCCCCCAGTTTAACGTATGTTTTATGAATTGGTATAAACCCGTCGTTTAGTCAGTAGTTGGGACTGGCTCAATATAATGGACCCTTCCGGCCTGTCAATCAAACAATGTACATTGTTCAATCGGAGGACGCCTTTTAATCAGGTGACCACGAAAGCCTCGGTCAAACCATTGGGCTATAAAACTCAGTCACAGCTGTATGTAAAACACACACGTGGGCGGGGCTTAAGAGCAAAGCCGGAATGGTCCATTTGGGACCTGTCACCAGTCTTGAGCCCTAGCTACGTGTATATATTATTAGTACTCAGAGTTAGGAGGGCCTGACATTTCGATCCTAGTGCTCAAGATCTTATCACATGCTAAATATTGGTATACAGTGTATTACTCCTCAGTGGCTGACAGTGGCCGAGGTATAATTGTAGGACATCAGTTTGACACTTGTTGCTGGTTGTATGTTGAAGGCATTGTATGATGTTTTTGCTTAAGAATAAATTGCTAATTTGTAAGTTATCTAGATCTTTGTGTATCATTCTCCCTACAGAACGTGTTGTAGTGCCAGTGCTCCTCAACCTGATGTAACAGACGTTTCTCTATACTAGCCATGGCAATCCCAAGCAACTTGGGCCGCCTGCCCCCGCTCAGCCCCATGGGCGTCTCCAGGGGACTGATCTGTACCATGTTCATGTCCATGACAGCTACCCTGGGCTCAGTCTTCATGATGGGACCCATGCTGCCACTCATGGTGATCCGACCACACCTATTCCGATGGATCACGGACTGGATGATGAACCTGTGGCTGCTTCTGCCAGTGGTAAGGGCTTTTTTTGACTCTGCTGTGTATATTGCAATTTACTCCTTAAACTCATTTTGATTGTGGCTTCAACCAGGCACTAGCTGCCCTGATGCCACAGTGCAGGAGCTTTCAAACATCACGTCAAGGAACCCATCTGTGACTCACTCCATCCTTAGCCTTGCGATACTTTGTTGAACTACCTGTCTCTAAGGTTTAGGCTATACATGATTGGTAATGGTCACACAACAGCACCCACACTTTGTCTCATCCAGCATGTACATTAAAAATAAGCCTGTGGAAATTTAAGCTCAATCGGACATCTGAGCAAAAAGCGAAAAAAAGAAAATAAAACAAAAATAAAAAGAATGTTTTTGATCTTGGCGAGACCTGAATTATTGGAAATTACACTTTTCTAAACAAATAGGCCTATAGCATACCATGCAAGTTAAAGGTAAATCTGTGAACATTTCTGTTTTGGTTTGTTGCCAATCCTGTACTGTAGGCCTACCTTTAAACTTAATTAATTGAAGATGTTTTAATTTCATTGGAATCTTTTTTTCGGCTTCAGCTGCAGCCAATCTCTGCTTTCAAAAACTTAAAATATTGGTTGTTGTTTTTGTTGAAATTGGAGCTTGTTCAAAACAGACTAGCTACATGTACATGTACAAATTTACATGTAGCTGATCCATAGCTAAAAGCCAAAGTTCCTTTGATAAATGTTACTTTAAAACAGATTTAAATGAAACCAACATTGGAACTGGAACCAATGTTTAAAAAGGTCCTATGAAATGATTTCGGATTTCTTTTGCTTTTGGGGTATTTTATTTGTTTTTGTGACATTTTTTTCAAGTATTTTTAAAAGAATGTAATCCACCATGGACATAGAGTATACATGGTATTTAAGCATGTAAGCCCTAACTCAGTGCACTGGCCTGTAACTCTAATGTGCAGATGAAGCCCAAAGAGTGAACTTTGATCTGCTTATTGAGGTCTCTTCCCCACAAGCACACACTTTAAGATTCTCAAATGAATTGAGACTCACCCTACCCCCAGTCAAACAACACCTCTTCTCCACCCTGGCCCCTTCCTTGTACCCCTCCCTCCAACATATCAAATGACCCAAGGGCCGCTCGGAGCAAGCCTGATGCCAAAGAGGCCTCGAGACAAACTCACCGCAATGCCCCAACAGTCCCATTGGCACCTGTGAGCATTTTGCTCCTGACTTGATCTTCCCTGAAACATGCAACAAATGTGGCCTCTCTCACGTCCAGCCACTACTACAAGGACCTCCTCCTCTGACATAATTGTGTTATGTCACCACGGGACAATTTGATTTTCAATCAGGAAACTTCCATTAGATAATTGAATTGTACGACCTGTTTCCTTGTATACCCTGGCTTCATGACAACATTCTTGGCCTTGTGTCCGGGGTCAAACCCTAGGCCTTCCTGTCCGCTTGCTTGAACTCAAAACATGGACGACGCAGAGCGGATGAACATGCTGAATTTTCAGTTAACCTTTCATGCCCAAAAGTCTAGGCTGAGATAATTTTTGCCCGGATTTTACAATTTTCAGATTGTCTTCAATGCATCTACATCAAATCTTGAGATTTGCCATTTTGTAGTGAGAATATCTGAATACTGGCAGCGAAAAAAAAAATCACTTGCCTTACATACGGTCGCGGGGATCACTATAATTGCTCTGTGCAGCACCATAAATGACCCATTTCTTTGAGTGCATAATGCCCAATATATTACTGATTAAGTTAACGTGAAGTGCATTTAAATCAGATTTCCTGTCGTGCCGATTCCTTATTTATGGAGCAAATGCAGATCACAATAGATTAATAATTGGCTCAGATTCCTGATGTAAAAAATTACTTAAGAGCCGTGCCAAAAAAAACCCATGATATTTTCATAAAATTTTACTCGTTTAAAGTCCTTGACAGGGAAAAGGATTGAATAGCAGAAAAGCTGTATAGACCATGTAGATAGATCTGTTTTATAAATTATAGGCCCTAAATTGTGGGTTTTTTTTTAAATTAAACTAGCAGATCATTTGTTTTGGTTGTTGCCATCTAATTATGAGGGCCAGATGAGGTTACCATGGCAACACATGGAAGCAAGAACACATGTTTACAGTATACCGGTTACTCTCTAAATAAATTGTCATCGGTGATATGTATGTATTACAGCAGCGCAGTATACAGGGCAGAACCAGTTGGGGAGTAAATGTATTTAGCTTATTGTGCATGATGCATTCATGTGTATATCAGTCTACTTTTTTTACTGTGTATATTGTATGACACATGGAAAGCAGGGTTCTAGCCAGACCAATTTTAGTGGTGGGCTCTAGATATGAAGTTGGGCCGTGGTGAGAAAAATGCAGCCACAACATGATCAAGGTCCAAGGCCAACATTTTCACTGTTCCGACGGCAGAGCCATTTAATGGTATAAAGCTACATTTTAAGGACTGATATTCAATGAATTTCAGGTGTTTTTAAAACAGAAAAGAGTGAACTTTTAGGCCTATTCCGGAATGTGATCAAAATTCACGATATTGACAATACTTTTATTCACTCTGCGGAAATTCGTGCTGGGCGGCAGAGTTTATTTCAGACCTACACTGTACATTGCGGGCGCAAATTTCCAGTGCTTGGCTGGCCCGCCCAGCGCCGCCCACCGTGGCTAGAACCATGATGGAAAGTGACATTGATGTGGATTTTATGGTGTGAGAAAGCCTCAAATTTGACTTTTATTTTGTCATCAGGGGACACAAATATGAAAATATACAACTCCTTACCCATCGATCAATTGTTATATTTACCCATTATCATATCGTTGATTTGAGCAAAGACGACGAGGAGAAAATCCTTGAAGCTGTTTATCCAGTATTGATTGAGTATTATTTACATATGTACCAATGCTGTTGAATATTTGGCCCAATAAATTAACCAGCAAGATAAATGAAACAAATGCTTTATCTTTAAAAAAAGGGAGAAATTTTAGAATGAACAATCTACATGGTCTACCTGCTTGGCTTTGTGGCGTTATGAATAAATAAAGCTCAAAATCAGAGGCTTTGGCTGTTTATCAATATGGCAATAAATTATAATAATTATCAGCAAAATATATACATATGTGGCTCCAGATGTGTTTTAACCTTGGTCTTTGATGTTGTGCCAGACGGTTCTCCAACCATGCATGAACTGATGGCAACGCTGAATCGATAATTGAATTTTTCTTTGACATCTCATTTGGAGAACTGTTCATTTCCGGTGTCTGGCTGTGTGTATCGTATTTTGCAGATGCCGAGCGAGACTCGTTTAGAATATGAGAAGTGACGGAACTGGAGACATACATGTACATCTGAAATTTACAAAACGGATAGATTTTTACCATGCCGTGACAACCAGGGGCCAATTTCATAGACCTGATAAAGCATAAAATTTGCTATAAGCATGAAAAGTCTTCCTTGATCAAACAGTATTACCAACCAAATGTTCATGTGACGTTTACTGACTTTTTATTTAGCCATTGTTCGCTGAGCATAACATTCACAAGGAGTTTTGGCTGGCATACTGTTTTTATTTACCAAGGGTTTCGGTGCTTTTAAAAAAGCAAATTTTGGTGCTTAAGCAGCTCTATGAAATTGGCCCCTGTATATAATATTTAAAGTTAAACACAGGTTGAAATAAAAGCTAGTGTGCAACTCCATGCACCGACATTGATCAGCTTATTAAATTGGGAGTTTGTCCGAATTGTACATTGTAAAGAGTTCACTGGTGAAGATATACATGATGTAAGACTACAATATTAACCATGGTAACACTATGCAAAACTGCCGTCAAAACAATGCATACGTACATCATGGTATGTGGGATTTGTAAGGTGGGTGTGAATAAACCTTTAATTCACAGTGTGGACCTTGGGACAAAGGTTGTCCTCCCAATGCATGATCACGATATGCTCTGTTGACTTAAACATGACCACAGATTGCTTTCACAAAATGACAGTTTTTCTTTTAAAAAATGAGACAATGTTCAACCTGTCCTTATTTCTCCCTTTTGTAATTATTTAATTTGGAAATTTTATTTGATATTCAGTTCAAATTCCATCAGGGAAAAAATTGTACCAATTCTAAATACCCATGATTTGATAGTTAAATTTTTTTAAGTTCTGGAGAACAAATGACATGAATGAAGTCCACAGAAGGTGTGTAAAACAGAACTGTGGGTTTGTGCACTTGAAACATGGTGAAATAACATTTCATTTGGTAGAACATTGTGAAAGGAAAGAAAAACGGACAAATGCTGGTAAGTGTTTTCAAGAAAATGTGATTTCTTTTCAATACAATCAATGAAAGCAATTCATTTATTTTTGTTTTCCCATTATCTCCATGGCTCTCCTATTGGACGATTTCAATCCAGTCACTAATGGGTGAGTACTCCTTCCAGCAATATTTAATACATTTTTTTTTTTTATTGGTTTTCTTTGTTATAAAAATGCCTGTGCGTGCTTTAGTAACAATATTTATGGCCAATAGGCCTAATTGCCCACTGCAAATGGAAAATGGCCAGAATTCACAAAAATAGCCTTGCACAAATGGAATTCATGGACATTTATGGAAGCAAATTATTGAAATGCCATGTAAGTAGTGACTCTGTTGCTTTATGACATGATTCTGGGCAAGCTTTTATGTTAATGGTGCTTGTGTCCTTGAGCAAGATGCTTTGTCACATATTGCTCCTCTAGGCCTCATCACCGGGGAGTTAATTGGTACATTGTACCGATGGGGGTAGAGATGGCTTTGTGCTTGATTAGCCTTCGTGCTGCCTTACAGTAGGGGGGTGTATACTCCCAGGGAGTTGAGATGGTGTTCATTTCATTTACGTAATATTAGGTTGAAACCATCACAAATTCTCTATTTGGTGAAATCCAAAAGGTTAGTGGCCCTAAATATTCATCAAGCAGGATTTTTAAAGATGATAGAACAGCTGCGGTCTGTTCATAATTTGATTTGTCATGGAATAAAAGCAACAAACCTGTGAAATTGTATCCCTAACTATATACTGTATCTACAGATATCTAGATCTATGTACAGTATCTATGATAATTAGGGTGGTAGATTAAATGTAACGTTTCCTGCTTCATGCTTTTGGATAAAGATAATCTGCTATTGTTCTTCTTGTTATTGTTATTGCTACGGAAACCACGTGCAGTGGAGCTCCTTCAAACAAAAATGGGAAATTGACAAACTCCCCCCCCCCCAAAAAAAAAAAAAAAAACTACAAAAATTTAAGATGTTGTGTATCATGGGTGCTCTTTGATTATCTTGTTTCAGTGTATTTTTTGTCTGTGATCATGACGCAAGGCTTTTGCCAGAATTTGAAATATGTGAATTTCCAGTCGGGCTTGCTTTGTTTAAACAAGGTGCCCAAGTATTGAATAAATCGCAACATCCCAAAAATCTTACTCAAAGGAGGAATAGGCCTACAATGTTCTAAATCTAAAGCTGTGGTCCAAAAAGAACCATGCTCATACTGTACATGTACATGAAACCTTGAAAACACTGTGAAAACATAATTATATATGTAACACATATAATGCCAATTTGTAAAGATGCAACATCCCTTGCTTAACCGACACCCACACATAATTGTGTGATGTACTTTGGCTTCCGCACCACACAACACATGATCGGGTATCAACCAATAGAATTTCTCAACTAATGTTGGTATAACAAGTCCCAACGTACATTCATTATTCATTCCAACAATTTCAGACCGTATCAAATATGCACAGAATGTCCCTCGCTGGATATGCGCAGTGTGAAATGCAAAAGGTGTGAAGTCAGACAACTGCACGGTATGGACATTGTCAAATCAATGTCTGTAGCCTGACTTAGTCCATTAGTTGAGGGACTCGACTGCATGTCAAGCAGTCTTAGCAGTTAGCTGCATGTACAGTATGCGTGTATTGATTCACCATTCACCTAAGACTGGTTTATATGATGTTCTGGAAGTAACATTGATTTTAATGTGGCTGTACGCCGGTTCTTCATTATCATATTGGATGTTGGTCTGACCGTGTGGGGGGGGGACTTTTATGGATAATTTGTGATTCATATGGCCACAAGCTTAACTTCAGACATGTGTCAGACCATACGTACATTGCTTGACTGATTACCATATTGCGTATTCCTCGCGACCCATGAAGGAATCACAAACTTTGACGATGCTGCCAGGCTTGCCAGCCCACCCTAGCATGTAGCTGGTTGTATTTACTGGTAGCCAAACCAGGGGTCTGTTTCACAAAGCCCCTAGATCGATTGTAACTTGAGTTACACGTGTACGAAGGATAGGCCTAACCCTTCGTATCATACCTAGTTCTACATCACGGATTGAATTTTGTGAAAAAGGGCACTGGACAGCAGGTCTAGTAATTGAAGCATTTTACTGAACCTGAATTTTTTTCACTAGACCTGTGCCATTCATTTACGTGTACATAGAAAATCTTTTTTGTATGCAATATTGTGTCAGAAATAATCAATTTAGGCACCATTTTAATTGTGCAAGGAAAACAAAATCACTAGGCAACCGGACTAGTGCAGTACGTACACACTTTTCTAGACCGACACTGAAATCACTATACTCCGTCCACGGTCTAGTGGATAGATATTTCGAGCCCTGGTACATGTAGGGCTGCAATGCATCAAAAGTCCTTTGATTGATAGTAAGTTACGATGAGTTTGGTGTAATCAACCCCAGTAGCCATTGGTTTTGTAAAGGCTGGTTCCTTCGCGATTCTGCAATCTGCAGTGCGAATTGCACACATTTCCCTGGAATGTCACCCGGATAATTTCTGTCAGGAAACTGGGAATTAGTGGGAAGGAACAGAAATTTGGAGCCATTTCCTGGGAACTTTTGAGTATTTCCCCTTAAAGCAATTTATCATTTACAAGTGAATTTTTTTTTTTTATGAAAACGTGTAACATAATTGGAATGATTAATGGCTGATGTTAAGTTTGTCGGTACTGGACTACTCAGTAACCTTTGATCTGTGTTCCGTTTGTGAGATTCCAGATTTGAGACATCCCATGATGAAATCGTATTGGTAATCCTCTTCAAGGTCAAAATAAATTAATTTAAGTGATCATAAGTGCACATGAAGAACCATACATACTGTAGGTTATTTTTAATTGATAGGCTACACATTTAGATTATTACCTCATTGAAAATATCACTCAAAATTGTGGAGTGCTGTGGCCTAGTGGTCTGGCGTATTATACTCAAGATCTCGTGGTCAATCTTCAGATTGTAGGTTCTAATTCAGCCATGGGTTAATGGTTCTTGCGTCCTTGGGCAAGACGCTCTGTCACATCTTGCTCCTCTTCACCCAGGTGTAAATGGGTACCTGCGAGGGTAGATATGGCTTTGTGGGGTCTATTTCACGAAACTCGTCGCAACTTACTATCAATCGTAGGATTTATGATGCATTGCAGTTCTACATACTTACATGTAGGATAAGATATCTACGATGGGTTATCCTTCGTAACTCGAGTTACGATCGGTCGTATTGCTTCGTGAAATCGACCCCTGGTTTGATTAGCCTCTGTGTGCTTACAGCAGCCGGGGCTGTTTACTCCCCAGGAATTTGAGGTTTGTTTTAGGAATGTGAATTATGTAACTCAATGACCATCTTTTTTTTGTGAATGAGAAGCAAATAGCATGAAACATTTTGAACAAACAGACTTTTTGAAGTGGATTTTTAGATATTAAATATTCTTTTTAATTTTCAATTGTTTACAATCATACAGAGCTTGTGCTGGGAGTAACGATAGGCACGTCAGGGGACACGCTTCAGCCAGACGAGGCTAGCGTCATCATCATGAACCATCGCACTAGGCTAGACTGGATGTTCTTCTGGGTGGTCCTGCACAGACAGAGTACGCTACGGACGGAGAAAATCATCCTAAAGAATGATCCAAAGATATTACCCGGATACGGTCAGTAATTGCAATGTCGCCCTCTCTAGTCCATGCATGTGCCAATGATGATTTTCATTTTATTCATCATGTTCAAACGTAGTAAAGAGAATTAAGTACTATTTATACTAGAGAAACATGATGTACAGCATTTTACAGTCTAAAAAGTCAGATCAGCTGAATTCAGTGTACCAGATATTGTTAAATTTTAACTTGGGGAAAGGCTTAATAAATTTACATCAACTGATAGGCCTACATGTACCGATTTGCCAGCTAGGGTGCACCACTTGCAGTGTGAAGGTCAGGCCTACATTCATGCATAACTTCCTTAATACATGTACATGCATGCAGCCTCAATAATATTAAACAATTTGTGTGTTTGACAGGCTGGGCAATGCAAGTGGCCTGTTACATCTTTCTGAAGCGTCGTTGGGAGCTAGACAGGCCATGGCTGCTAGCCTTACTCCAGTACTACGGACTGTTACAGTACAAAGGCCAGTTCCTTATCTTTCCAGAAGGTATGTACTTAAACAAGGAAGAAACATTGTGACATTCCAGTACTCTCGCTGGACTGTTTCTCTTTCCCTTTCAATCTTAAATATTGTACGATGCACTCTGGCAATTTGAGGAATGTCTTTCCATTTCTTGTTGTAAAACCAAAAGTACTGAAAATCGTTCTTACGTTGATGCTGTGCCTACATGAATGGACTGTTCCGGCTTTGCTCTTAAGCTCCGCCCACCTTAGCAACAGCACATGATTTACATGTACATACTGCATGTGACTGAGTTTGACCGAGGTAATGGCTTTCGCGTCCTCCAGTTGGTCAATGAGCACAGTTCGATTGACAGGCCAGAAGGGTACATTGGTGTACAAAATTGGGACACGATTTGGTATCTTGTTACATCAGTAGACTTGTACCAGTCTATCATTCTTTATCAAAAAGCGGTATAAGTAGTTTCATGGCTTGTAACTAGGGTTGGATGAGGCCGCCTGCAGATTTTCTGCGACAGCCGTACATTTCTCTTGATTTTGGGTACATACGGCCGGCGTACGCTAGCCATAGAGCAAATGTGACTGAGGCATCAGGAGGTTGCCGGTTCGAATCCCACTCCAGTCGGTTTTCTTTGTTCACCTTTCAGTGACTTATGGTAACCCACTCAGTTTCCCTTGTGATTTTTCAAAACTGAACCAATGTTCATAAATTGACCAAAAAAATGTTATTTCCCAGCATAGATAAAAAGGTATGTGTACAAGTTAACCAATGTAGCAATATGGACACCATCACACAAACGTGCCTAATTGTAGTGGTAAGCACGACTAGTGCACATGTCCAAATCTGCCAGTTATTTTTTTTGTGCAGCTGGGGTTACTTTCAGTGGTGCACTTAAGGGAAGAAATGAGAGCCACATCTCTTTAACTGAACTTGATCCATAAAAAGAACTATAAACAGAGACTAGTATGGTCCTCTGCAGACTATTACAGCACAGTTCACACAATCCGATGACTGCATTATTTGCCTCCAGTATCAGCCTTATTGATTTGCACATTCTCTGCCAGACATTGTGAGCCAGTGCAATATTTCACACTCCTCAGTCTGTCAATGAACTAAGAGTGCGAAAGTCTCTTCTTTGCCTCGACACATTTTGTTTGTTTGGCACAGCAGGTGTTTCATTGTGGTGTCTGTTGCAATGTTAACGATCGTCAGTGTTATGAAACCTGTGCCTAGCCACAAAATGTAATTGAGTGGAGGTTTCATAGTTATTCAGTCATGTGAAAAGGCGAATGAGAAGAAAAGATGATAATCATAATATCAAAAGAAATTGTACTGAAAAGAATTCTGATCATCAGGATAAAAATAAGTCACAAAAATATACGCCAAATTTCATGGCTCTGCTTACCGTAAGCATAGATTTGGCGCTCGCGGAAGCAGAAAATTCTGCACTTTCAACTCTCATTTCATGGATTAGAAAGGAATTTTCAGTTGTTCGCGTTACTAAGGATTTCTTGCTTCCTCGGCTAGTGTAGAAATTTGGCGCTAACCGTGAAAGCAAAGATTTGGGATCATAAGCGCAGAATTCTGTGGTAAGCAGAGCCATGAAATTGAGCCTGGTAGAGCAGCAACAACATTAGGAGAGTCCAAAATTGAGTATGGTGTGCCATACTTTTGACTGACCGAGTCAAAATGGAAAGTGAGATTTCCTGCACACATTACGCATCAGGACAGTTATATCAGGTTTCAACATTGAAGCATTGTCGGAAATCCATAAATATATCATCTTACATGTACTAGATATATTATTACAGAGCAGTAAAATGAAAGCAAAATTATGGAAGTGCGTAAAATCAATTATGCTGTATTATTATAACAAACTCAGCAAATACATGTAATCCCAAGTGCTTGTAGATTCATCCCCTACTGCATTCTCAGCTAATTTTCACTTAGCATCAAAATTTGCATCTTAGCAGGAATTTGTGCTAAGCAGAAAAAGCCCATACCTCAGGCATGTTGGGAAGGAACATTCCTCTCAGAATCTCTAGTGAGAACGAAAGAGGGAAGTGGCACCCTGAATATTTGTTCTTTCTCTTTAAATTGAAGGTACCAACTATGACGCCAAGACCAAAATGAGCAGTGATCGGTTTGCCCAGAAGAACAACCTACCCCAGTATGAATACTGTCTGCATCCGCGCACGACGGGACTGGTATTCCTCACCCAGGAACTCAGGCAAAGTAAGAGCCTCCAGTTCTGGTTGATTCGTGAAATTGTGTTAAATAATCAGTTTGTGGGAAGGGAAACGATCTTGTATCTGAAGTTGTGGGAAAATTGAGAATGATAGCAAGTGGTCAGTTTTATATCTGTTTTTCACAAAGACAAATTTGACTTTTTTCAACTTGTATGTTCTTGTCCTCCTGTCAAATAGCCTTTGAGAATGATCCTGCTTGGATCGAAACGTCAGGCCCACCTAACACATTATTTTGGTTGATGAGCAGTTTGCAGCAGTTTGTTACTTGTATTTCCACTTTGAACAGCAGTTAATTATAAGCAGAATGACAGATACGGCATTTGATCTTTGAGTAGAAAAACACAAAAAAGGAAACTCCAAATTCATCATCCAGAGTACAAGAAGCTTCTAGCTGATGGTTCTGATTTTTTGTTTGTTGAAAGGAATCCATTCTGATCAGTCAGGGGTCGATTTCACAAAAGTCGATATGCATATACATGTATGCATATATATATATATCTCAATTGCTAAGCAACGGGAGATGTCACAATACGTGTTACTATTGTAATATTGACAACTCATTTTAAACATGAAATTTTAATCTTTGTGAAGTTGAGTGCTTTAATCTGGCATTTTGTCTTGGATTTGAGTAAAATATTTGATAAACCAGTTAAACCCAGCTTGTTTGATTGTTTGCAGAGAATCTTCTAGACACAGTGTATGACGTGACCGTCACCTACCCTGATCTGATTCCGGAGCACGGCGAGGTCAACATGGTCATGGGCTCAGTCCCTTCCAGGGTGAACTTCCACATCCAGCGACATTCCCAGACCAGCCTCCCTGCTGCCAAGGAAGGTCTGGAGTCCTGGTGCCTGGACCGGTGGCGGGAGAAGGAATCGGCCCTGGCGACCTTTTACGAGGGCTCCCGCGACCATCCAGTATTCCCGGATGGGGAAGGTGATAGAGGGGAGGTCCACGCCCAAGGCACCAGCCGGAAGGTTCTATGCTCTGTCCTCCTGTACTGGTTCACCTTCATCCTAGTCGCCTCCGCTCTCCTCTGGTACTCGGTCATCATAAGGTGGTACTTCGCTGTCGTTAGTGCCTTCTTCATGTATCAGCTGATCTTCAGAGGAGGAATTGAGAACATCATCATGAGTTCCTGTCGATGGTATCACGGACAGAAGGAGAAGCCCACGTAGCTTTGATGATGGACACACAAGTATTATTACAGGGTTTGTGTAATCGGAAGGGTTTAGTGATGTTGGGATTGTTCAGAGCTACTCTCAAGAAAACTCAGCGTTTCACTCTGGTCTTCTTGTCCATATTTTAAGAAGATTTCAGGAGGAGTTATATCTGCCTGTTACACTTATAGTTTTCAGGCGATTTTTCCTACTGACTGCAGAGTCTGTTACGTTGGATAAAAGTTGACAACAGTTTTTTTGGAGGGAAAAAGTGAGCACTGACAACCGTGAAGTTTTACTGGTGGTTAAGATCACACTTAGTGAAAAATCAGGTGATTCTTCCAAAACCAATCACGTATCATGTACTTTGGTTATCATGCTTACGACCCTCAATGGAAGTTTTCTGTAGAGTAGCTCTGTACAGAAGTTGTAAAGTATCAACATTTATTTGGCCAGAACGGGTAATGCCTTTTTCTGCCTGGTATGAACCGGGCCCATTGAGAGTACTACCAGGCTCTGTATGTGGGACCCTTTCTTGGTGAGACGAAGCAAATCTAAGGGTTGATCTGTGAGGCCAGCAGGTGGGGTCAACGCCCTGCAAACAACAACAGTCTGTAAGCAAGCTTTCAGAGCTTTTCGTGCATGTTCCAGTTTCATAATTTGGATGGTTCTTTTAACATTGATTGCTCTGAGAATGTTTAAAGGTATAATACATGATTGGTAAAGGTCACAGAACAATACCCACACTTTGTCTGATCAAACAATACATGAAATAACAAACCTGTGAAAATTTGAGCTCAATCGGACATCTGAGTCACGAGAAAATAGCGAAAACCTGACTCAATTATCTTATAAAACATGAAGGAATGGTTTTGATGTTACCCCAAGATCAGAACTGTTTTGACTAATTTGTTTTACTCATTTCTGGATAAATACACCTTTTCAGCCGGAAATATTTTAACGGTATGTTTCTACCAGCACCATCTTCATACCCTGAAAGTTATAGGTAAAGCTGTGAAAATGTCTGTTTGGGTATGTTCCCAATCCAGTACTGTATCTTTAACATTATTGCCATACAGCATGTGTTATAATAGCACCCTGCATTGACTCCCATCATCAAATTTAATTGAATTAACCGCATGATGTGCATGTATGCTATTTGACACGCCTTGTTTTGTGATCCAGGTGCTCGTGGAAGCTTCAATTTGTTGCATTAGTTTTGGAGAGTAATCATTGCAACTCTTCTTTCTTAAACCAATAGCATGCTGAGTTGCTGACTGTTGCTCTTTCCCGCCGTGCTAGCTTTGCCATTCCTACAAAGCAGAGGAAAGTAAACAGTCCTTATTCCCTCGCTGCTTACTCACTCCCACCAACAGAGGGCGCTCCATCTATTATGATTTGTATGCAGTACTTAACCAAATTTGAAATTATTTGATTGATGAAGTTGACATCATTTGTATATTTTGGAGTAGAAAAATAGAATACGTTGGTTTACGTCAGTAACAATCTTGTGCAGCTGTGCTATATTACTGCATATTCAAGAACAATTGGAAGTATTTGATTGGCATATTTCGTCTTGTTCGTGGTCGTGACCTATAGGTTTTGTGAAAAACAGGTGCCTGTTACAAACTGGCAGAAAATTTCAGATTTGATGGTAGGTATTGATGCACCACACTCATGTATTGTTTTTGTTTGTTTAAAGGTAGTATCATACTTTGGTAGCATACCGAAACAGAAATCTTCACAGATTTACCTATAACTTACAGGGTATGAAGATGGTGATGGTAAAAACATACCGTTAAAATTTTTCTGCCTGAAATGCTGTATGTATCCAAAATACTCTTACAGAAGAGTAAAACCAGTGACCAAAATTATTTTTGATCTTTTAAAGATCAAATATAATAGAGAAAAGACTTAAGAAATACTGTGGCTGTTTTTCAGTTTTCTCAAAAAGTGGGCACTGTATGGGACTCAAATTTTCACAGATGACTGTTGCTGTATCTTCCTTGATATTTTTTGCCCATGAATCTGTATTTCTTTGACAAAAACCAAAGTATGATATTACCTTTACGTTTTGGCATCGTTTTGTTTGGGTTTGTTTGATGTGAAAGTAATACATGTACAAAGCAGACTCTATCATGTACATTGTAGCATTTGCACTTTGCACCACACACTTTTCATGACATTCCAGTGTAAATTTACAAACCGACATTCATGTTTAGAATGCAGCAGGTAGATTTGATTGTGAAGGTGGAATTGTTGTAATTTTTTTAATATTTGTATTGTTATTGTTATTTTGATTTACTAAACAAATGCTACTGCACAATCTGTTGATGGGTGTAGATTAATAATTAACATCTCTTTCTGAAATCACAACTCAAAACACATGATAAAGCCTATGAAATGTTTTAACACACATTTGTTTTGTTTTAATTAAAACTCAGTACCATTGAGTTGATAGTAAATTATGCCTTTCTTTTATTAACTCCACAGAAAATGTTCGTTCTTGTGGTCATTCTTTATGGAGATTTAAACAACAATGCCCAGTATGTTTTCAACACAAAAAATAAGAACCAAGGGTGATATTCGGTATTGCCAAATGTTCGAAATAGAGGTGTTTGTTATAGCACCTTTACACCATGAGCCAATTTCGTAGAGCTGCTTATTATATAAGCACAAAATTTGCTTAAGCATGAAAAGTCTTCATTGATTTAACAGGATTGCAAACCAAATTTTCATATCATGTTTTATGCTGCTTTTAACATGTATTCAGCCATTGTTTGCTGAGCATAACATTCACAAGTTGAGGTGGCATACTGTTTTTATTTACTAAGATTTTTGGTGCTTTTAAGCAAGTTTTGGTGCTCAAGCAGCTCTATAAAATTGGCCCTTGGTTTGCATTATGGACGTGTTACCTTACCTTTAATCGCCAGGTGACCATCAAATGAGAGGTCAGTGAAGTGACCGGTATGTAAGCTCAGGCCGCCAGCCTCTTAGCGCTTTTTAGCTGCCGCAATTTTTTACTCAACTTGGACAATTTCCAGTGCTGGAGACTGTTACAGACATGCTATAAACTGGCGGATAAGTAACCGCAAGCAACTCAATGTAGTAACACAAGCCCATGGTGAATATGTAAGCAGGTTGGCTAGAATTCTTCTCTCTTTCTTAAATATGGTAATACAGTTAAAGATTCGGACGGATAATTTTGTGTTGGCACAGAAATGTGTATGTATACCAAACAGCAGCTATGTAAAATTAACCAAAAATGCTAACTTAGCCAGTTAGAAAATGAAACAGTTTTATTAACATTATATGGTGTGCAGAAGGCTGCCATTTCTAACATTTTCAAGATCAACCTTAGCAGATGAAAGGCCAGTGGAGTCTCTAGGTGGCAGCAAACTGTCAGGTGCTTTAAGCCCACCGCACACTATACGATCCGACTACGACCCGACTGGTTTTTGGAAGGATCGCAAAGCATTCTGGGAGTCTTAACCGTGATTCGACAGTCGAATCTTGTCGACTGGCCATCAGAGTGGGTCTGCGACTGGGAACAATCACGGTTAAGACTCCCAGAATGCTTTGCGATCCTTTCAAAAACCAGTCGGGTCCTAGTCGGAATGTCGGATCGTATAGTGTGCGGTGGGCTTTAGTCTCGCATTGCTCTCCAAAGAAAGATAATTATAGAATTGAGAATAATTCTAAGATGTTTCTCCGATATAATCCAAGAATGTAATGTACATGTATAGCCAATGTGTACTAAGATGCGGTAACAGATTTTCAAAGTAAAAATTGTCATACATATAGATCAACTTTGTGCTAAGCAAACTCAGGTTGCTATTATTAAAAACGTTATAAAGACTATCTTGCAACTGGTTTTCAGCTAAGTTTTGCTTACCGATAGCTTAAAAACAGTGTTTGTGACATCGGTTCAGTTTGGCCCAACAACTGCTTCCGTATAGGAAAAAAAATTGCTTACTGCTTTCTCGCTAAGCGAGAAATTACATAAGCTCCAAGGGCCAATTTCATAGAGCTGCTTAGCACAAACATACGCTAAGCATGACATCAGTTCTGTCTTAGTAAAAACAGGATTACCAACCAAATGTCCGTGTGTTGTGTATCAGTTGCAATTGTTCTTTGGCTGTTGAATGTGAATGGTGGTTTGTTCAAGTTTGGCCGGAAGCTATTTTTGTGCTAAGCAATTTTGTTGTGCTAAGCAGCTCTATGAAATTGGCCCCAGGTAAGAAGCAAATAGGCACTTTGACTGATAACGAGTAATCGTTAAGCAAAACCTGTTGAGTAAGATTAAAGGAACTGTTTCATGTACCTGGCAAAACACATAACCATACATCTTTTGTGCAAACAAATGACTTCATTTACGTGTAGGCCTTTTTCCAATCTGACCTTAAACTTGCTTGCCATTAATGGGCTTGAAAAATCAGAAAATGATTGAACATTTGTGCAGTATAATAGTATAACATTATAGGCTTACATAATTGTATCTAATAATAATTGTGCAAACACGATTACATAATTATGCCAGTATTTATAGGATATATTGATATAGCTTGTGTATTGAATAGAAAAAATGTTATATATACAAAATTCATGTAATTAGATTTCAAGGTGTAAGTAATGTTCTTAGTTTTGATGTTGAATTTACGGCTCAATTATTATACTGAAATGTTGCAAACCATGACCACTTTCATTTTTATATAAACTTGTTTTTCCCCTGTTGGGAATCCAGTTGATGACATTGTAAGGTGTGTGTGCTTATTTGGTGTATCTTCTGGCAAAAATGAGACTGTCAAATGTTTGAGAAATGGATCAGGAAGCCTGGAGGTTGATCATGCACGATGTGGCGAACGCGAAGGCTACAACTTGCACAACGCAACCGCGTGTCATTGGCCGCGCGTCATTTGGTGAACGCGCCGAATTAATTGCGACTAGTGTCAAACGCGGGCCGATTTCACTAACGCTTTGCGATCTTCGCTAAAGCCCAAATCCACCGCTAAACGGAAAACTGATACGAAAAGCAGCTATCGACTTTCCATTTAGCGATGGTATCGCAAAGCGTTAATGAAATCGTGATGAAGATAAACAGCGCGCGCGTTCTCTCTGACTCTAGAATAACTTGGACGCACTTTTTACGCGATTCCAGGCGCAACTAGGCCGAAGTTCTCTGCACTACTTGCACTTGGCCGTACACAGAAAGTTGATCTCAAATTCAGAATCGCTTTTCGCTTTGTAAAAAAAACTCCTCTAGTCGCCAATTTGTGTGTAAAATCATGGGCTTGGCTGCAAGTTCGTGTATGGGTCGACGGAGGAGGCGTGGAAAGTACAACTTGAACAACGGATCGGTTCCAAGAAGGGTACGGATCAACGATCGCATCGGCTTGGGAATGTTGGATGAAGAAAACGTCAACCCTTGCATCCGTTTCAGGAGCTACGAGGGGAACCCTCCCGTGGGGGTTGCCAAGACGAGGGACATGGATGGATTTGAAGACCTAGCTGCTCTGTCTGACAACAAGACGAACGGGAGTGCCGAACAGGTTGGGAGGTCTTGGTGTGAGCATGTTCACCAGCCTCTACCCAGAGGGGTAGACGATGCCGTGCGAATACAGCCCCACCCTGACCTGCCTGACGGTGTGGCGTGCATAACGTGTGCTGCTACAATGGTGGAGAAAGATCAAGACATGAAAACGGTAATGAGTCGCAGCCTGGCAACCTGAAGTAGGCCTAAATGAATTTAGAATTGGTCACATTGAGTTGGCCAGAAATGAGCTGAAAACAAAACTCATTGACCACGAAATTGGGTTAAGTTGAAGCCTTAGAATAATCCTGGAGATTTGACCTAAATTCATACATAGCCGTCGGCCATGCCAAGCTTAGCATGGGGTTTAATAGTTGACAATACAGGCATAGACCTTCTGGTAGGCCTAGCCTAAGTCAAAACATGCTTCTTTTGAATAGGCCTAGGCCTACCTAGAAAAGGTCTGGGTCTAGGTTTATTTATTTATCGACTAATGATACCCTGCAAGTGATCGTCCAATCATTTTAATCAAAACTTCCACAAACAAAATGTCCACTTTTAACCATGCATGGTAACCATAAAACTCACCACCAACACCTTTAACCCAATACAAATCAACCCCAAGTTATCTTTCTAATTGCACAATGACTTAATTAGTCATTTCATTTAATTCATATCACATCATTTTCAAATTAATCATAACCCAAATTATCACCACAATTATAATGAATCCTTTTTTACTCTCTTTAAATTTCTAAAGGGTGAGAGCTCAGAACTGTCTACCCAACCAGCAGGAGGGGAGAAGGTATCCATTGAAAAGAACTCAGATATTCCAACAAAAGTCCAGCATGACAAACATGACAAAACTATCTCACTGACTGAGAATGCTGATGGACTCCAACAGTGCACTGGCCACGGAGAGCCTTGTAAGTAGATCCACATTTTGGTGTTGGACCCTAGATTCAACATTGATTTACACATCCAATTGTGCTTATTAGCTTATGGTTATTTGCAAGTCAAATGTTTGATCTAATAAGTTCTCCCATAGAGCAAAGGTTCTTCAAACTAATTCTAAATGACAGTTCAATTATCAACTAGGCACAGAGGTAGACAAGAAACCGGTTGAAGGTGGCAAGCTATCCCGTACTTCCCGACGGTGAGTAAGTATATAAACTGATTACCACAAAGAGGTGATTATGATAAACCGATTACCACAGGGAGTAAGCATGTTATACACCAACTACCATTATACCTAGTCAAATTACCAAAGGTGATGGGCAAATTGAACTACAGCACAACATATATACCTGGCCAGACAAGTTCACCAACCGATTACCGATACCACAAACACTGGGGCAAACTAAACATGTGCAGATATCAGGCATATTGAACAGATTACCACTTTATACACCAGTTGGGTAAGTTAAACGGATAAACTGCTGGCAGAGGACTTGACTAGACCGAGTTTAAGTGTTGCAATCTGCTTGCCTTGCCTCGAGGTATATAATCTTGAGTAAAACCAACCACATGATCAACAACTGATCTCAAATTGACCAGGAATGTCTTTCTTGTCTTCTCCCACCACCAGGAGGCGTCGACATGCTGCCTATGAGAAGGCTATGAAATGTGCTGTATAAGATGGACAAGTTCAGCCTGATCTCTCTATTAATACCCTACTAGCAACTCCAATGATCCTGCACTACTGCAATTTCACAACCGGACTCAAATATGACACTGCTAACATGTCCCTACAAATGCATTCAGGATATAGAATGACTAACACTATTGTAGTTTCATGGATTCTGATGACTGGCCAACAAACACGGATATAATTGACAATTTGAGACACTGCCAACATAGAACTGGACAGCTCAGTTGGTAGAAAACAGGTTCCATATTCCGGTGGGTTGCAGGTTCGAATCCCACTCCAGTCAATTCTTTTTCACTTCAATTTAAACAACTCAACATGGTTAGAAGCGTGGTTATCATCCAGCAAGGATTTAGAGTGCACTAGCCAAACAGTCCTGCACTCAGAGCTATTCAGACCTCTGATGGTGGTGGCTGGACCATATTTCCCGTAGGAGTGCCAGTCAGAAGCAATTTCTTTTTCATAATGCTATCTACCCATCACTCATAGATAACTGACAATGAAATAATAATACCAATGACAGGTTCCACTTTCTGTAATTATTCTTTTATTCAGGAAAATAAATTTTCTTTCTTATTTTGAGCAAAATATACATTCACAGAAAAAAGAGTTAGATTCAATAGTTAAATTTGAACAATAAAATCTAATTGGAATTACAACAAGGTGAGCGCATAGTAAATTAGAATAGAAAATGGAATTGTAGTGAGGTGTCACTGTATTAAGTCCTCATGAATTGCAAAGGCTGGTACTTGAATAATTATATCCTGTACGCCATATTTGTACAAGCAAATGTTGATGAAATGAATGCAGTTGTCTGTGGTATGAGAAACCAACTGTTTTAACCGACTATCTTGTCGTCCTGGGTTAAAGAACACAAATATACATCACAAATGCAAAAGAGAATACAGAGATTAAGGTCTATAGGAACTCCGGGTAAAGAAAATGATTAGACCAAAGTGGCAACTCTGGATTTAACAGTTTGAAGTTACTACAATATCATTTTTAATCATTTTTAATATAAAAATAAATTGTTAAAACTGTATTAAAAACCTTTTGAAGGCATTATAGAATCTTATGATTATTTTCACTGACATCAATCTTGATACCCGATATCTTCTTGATTACAGCAATTTGAATAACATTTTCATATAGGTATCCTATGATATCTATAGGTATCACAATTTATTATACTGAATATATATTTAAAATTGCCATAAATATGGCAGAAGCTTGAAGGCACATTTTATTATCTCCTTTGCACATACATTTTTAAAATTTCAGGTCATTATTTTGGCTGATGAGCAGTTTGCAGCAGTTTATTACTAGTATCGAATAAAACATTTATGCTCATTTTTATCTGAATACACATTTGTTGTCAATATTTCCATGTTTACTTCTATTGTGACATCACATATTGCTTAGCAACAAGACTGATATGCTTCCAGCTGGTAACCAGTTTTTGCTCAGCCAATCACAAAGGCTTTCAGCAATCTTCCTGGACGACGCTAAGCAGTTGTTGTATCTTCTTAGCATGGACATCCTTGAATGATAGACCGTCTACGTGCAAGACGTCCGTTCCAGTCATGTCAAAGAACTCGTGGTTGATGAGAATACGTAGCATCCTCTCCTCCTGCAATGAATGGATTGGATGTAGGCATGAGAGTTGATACAACAACGGAAAGATCAGAAATATCCATAGAGCTACATTAAAATGAGCGCTAGCTCTTGGTACAGAGTGATGCCTGCTGGGTGCGTCCATGTTTGTGCACAAACCTATGGAAAGCACAAAATTGTGTACATCTTTTGTACGTCTATTTGCAAATCTGTGTTTGTGTTCTATACAGCACCTTTGACTCTTCGAGACATGCTTCCGGTAACACTCATACATGTACGGTGTACTTGCGCGTTACATTTAGAGTGCATTCTTCAAAAGGCATTCCAGGCAAAGTGATGTTCCACAGACACGCACACAAATTCAAAATGACTGCACCCAGGACGGTTTCAAAGCGTCTTTGCACGGAGAATGCGGAGCTAGCGCTCAAGTAATTTTAATATAGCACTATGGAAATATCCCACATATTTGGACCATGCTAGTGGCATGGGGCAAACTTCTACAAAACTGAAGGAAAAAGTTAATAAAAGAGTACTACTTGCTGTTTGTGCCAAAGGCATTTCTAGTCTTTTGAGTCTCCTTGGAACAAGTTCTTCCTGACCATCATTTGTGAGAGGATCAAGATTTGCTTTTCTAAAATTTGAGAGACATATGGGCTGCGTTCGAGCGGTTACTCCCGGTAACATGAGTATGATGCACGCGCAATACTCTCCGTTGCAGGAATATACTCCCCATATCTAGAGAGTATACTCTCGCTGACCCGAGTGTCATACTCCAGCCGTTTGAGCGCTCAGGAGTATACTCGTGTTAACACGAGTTGCTCGCTCGAACACAGCCTTATTTTAATGACATGAAGAAGGAAATTAAAAGCAAGATGAAAGACTGACCCTGTCAACATCTGGAAGAGCACATCTGAACCCGTTCTGATCCTCCTGACTCGGTGGGTAACCAACTCCTCTCCTCCTATACCTCTCATGAATGGGACATGTACTGACCAGGTACAGGGCGATAGCTATGGCATAGCCACCCCAGTTAGATACCCCGGCAGTAATCAGGAAGTCTGAGGCAGTAGAGCAAGCGATGGTAGGACCATTGGGGATGTCACGATGGATGATGTCTTTAACTTTACCCATGCCTAGCTCATTGCCACCGTCTCCAATACCTGAAGGTAGATGAGAAGCAAGGAAGAGGATGTCAAATGGACTTGTCCGTGGAGGCTGGTAAAAATTGTATGTCAAACCATCAAGGTGACTTTCAAACAGCATGTGGATGATTTGTTTAGGTTTTACCTGAAGTATGAACTGTAGGCATTTCAGCAGCTGCCATGAAGAGCCAGTCAATACCACCTACAAGATGTCCAATATTGATGGCCTTCATGGTGTAGTATCCTCCATCTTCAGCCTTTCCTGTCCTCTCAATGGCTAGGAGGTGGTCATAGCGAGGAGCAGTACTACCATCCTTCAGAAGGAACTTCCTGGCAGTCTCCAGGTTGTCTTGTTGATCATCTGGTGGGAACTGAACCACAGGTATGGGCCTGTCCAATACCTCTATGATTGCCAAAGACAGATAAGATGAATGAAGATGAAGCATCAGTTACAAGTCTCTGAAGAAAGAATGGAACTTGTTTATCAAGTGCATTAAGACCAGACTCATGACAGCACTTTCTCTTGATCAATGAAACGTCTTACTTTGCTCCACCAGTGCTTCCAGAACTGTGGTCAGTGGTTTGTACAGCGTCCGGTCAACCAGCAAGTCCACCTTCTTGCCCAATGCTTGCAGCATCATCGCTATGGCGATAGCACCAGGAGGTCCATCATCCTCATAGGGGTTCTTGTTATTAAGGAAGCACGGGAAGCCTGTTGTCACAGCGACTGATGTGGCATGAGAGAGGGCCAGGACTGACTTCAGGAGGTCGTCCGGAACAACCAGATTATCAATATGCCTGTTGCCTGCCAAAATGACACAGTCAAGCTTTAAAGGTACAGTACAGGATCGGTTACATACCCAAACAGAAATGTTCACAGATTTACGTATAACTTTCAGGATATGAAGATGTGCTGATAGAAATATACTGTTAAAATATTTCCACCTGAAATGGTGTATTTATCCAGAAATTAGTCAAACAAAGACGGAAAACAGTTTGATCTCGGGGTAATATCAAAGCCATTCTTTATGCTTTATAAGAAAAATTATAATCATTATTATTATTATTATTCATTTGGCCAACAAATAAAACAAGTACAATGACAGTGGAGAATAATAAATAAAAAAAAAAAATAAAAAAACATACATAACTGAAAATGGGGAAGGAGGGTGGAAGGTGTGTGTGTGGGAAAGAGGTGGAGGGTGGGGAGGAGGAATGGAATGGGGTGTGGAAGGAAGGTGAGGCCAGGGTAGTCGAGGGTGGGGTTGGATGGAGGTTGGGATTGAGGGGGGATGGAGGGCGGGGGAGGTGAGATGAAGGTAAGGATGAAAACAAGGACAATTGACATTTCAAGCCGGCCAGGTTGGCAAAAGTGTACTCAAACACTGTGGCCCTAAAGCCTGCCTACCCAAGCTTTAAATGTTGATAAACACATCTGATAAAATTTGATCTAAAAAATCACAAAAGAGTCCACTATGTACACTGAGTCAGGTTCGTTATTTTCTTGTGACTCAGATGTCCGATTGAGCTCAAATTTTCACAGGTTTATTATTTCATGTACATGCTGGATCAGACAAAGTGTGAATGCTGTTCTGTGACCTTTACCAATCACGAATTATAATCACAATTGAAGACATTTTCAAGAACCCTCACCCTTCCATCCCTCACCCTAATGATTTTACCACTCATCCCCAAAATGAGAGATAACCGATCCACCCCCATCAATGGTCCTCTGACCAAGCACAGATGTTACTTAGGTCCATAGAGTTAAATAAAAAAACTACAGTGTGCACTCTGCACGTGATACATTTGACCATGCGCAAGAAAAACGCGCGCATCCCGTTTCAAATTGTGCATACATTCATACCCCGGTTTGTGCGCAGCCAGCCAAGTGAATTAACCACTGCGCTGGTCTCCCGTTGCGTCGTGCACAGTGCGCGCAGTTGAGTAACATCCAGGTATTTTGACTCTTCTGCAGCTGCTCAGTCACCCAACTAAAATGGCGGCTGCACATCCATGCCCGGAGTGCCGACAACACGCACTTTAAATACGAAGCGCACAATCTTTGCTTAGGTGCAAAATGTGTGTAAAACATTTTGAGCTAGCTGGAGCAAATAGTGTGGCAGTGTGGAGAGGGGTAGATGTGTTATGCGTTCAAGTACAGGAGGACGGGCTAAGTGAACTGGTCTATTCCAAACCTCAGTAAAGAAACAAACAATCACACCTTACGGCAAATAAATGGCTCTCGTGTAAAATTTTAAAACCTTAAAGTAATCAGGACACTCAATGGTTTAACAATTAAAAAATGTAACAAAATTCAACCAACAGCAATTCTTTATGATACAGGTGTACTGTGAAGTTTACAGAGCATTGGTTGCGTACATCCCTTATGAATTTTCCACCCACCTAAGTCCTCAGCAACGAAGACCTCTAACTGCTTGATTTTGTCCACGATGGCCTGGGATGTCACACTGGCCCAGTGGGGATCCTTGGTGAGCCAGATCACTTTAATATCAGCTGGGGAGTCTTTCTCACTGTCAAGGTCTGCAGGAGTGTCGGAGATGTACATGCACCCTGGATGGTGACTGAAGGCAAGTGGAGGTTCTGCAATCACAGAAAAAAACAACAACAACAAATTGATAATAATAATAATAGAGGCTAATCATCCATACTCGCAGCTGGGGTGCTGAATTGCGAAGGATGCCACTACTTAAATGAGTTGCTGGTGTTCATGGGCGCCCTTGGCTGCCAGCCACATCAACCTTTATTATTATCCATTTCTGGTAATGAAACCAAGGATTCCTCAAAAGTGCCCAAGGCACTGTCAGTTGCTCATTTAGCTTGATGAAACCTTTTAGGGAAAGATGATGAGAAGAAGATACAGTTTTAGAGGTGGGAGCAAAACCCCAGTGTAATATTCTGCTTTGAACTTTGAACTTTGAACTTATGAACTTTGATGAAGATGTCTCATTCATCAACAGACCGACAACTTTTAATCCATCTTAGATACTTCCAAATTGATGGAGCATATCTCTGCTTTGAGTTGTTTGAGTTGCATGCGGAGGTATTTGAGGGCAATGTCCACACCAACACAGGAGGCCTTCTTCAGAAACATGTCCCCACTTTTCAGAAGAGAATCATTCATCATGTTTGCTTAACTTGACATTCCATGCAGAAGGTTAGTGAATGTTCTCCGAAGAAATCAATTTATTTATTATTTTATTCCTGGCCATGAACCATGGATCTGTGGAAAAGCAAACCAAATCACAATACAAGCCAAGAGCCTGTCTCAGTTTTCAAAACACAGAAGGAAAATTTAGCAATGCTGAAAATCTGAGGAGTGGCATACAAACTCTCTACCACTTTTCCCAAAGGTCGAAGGTCAAAGGTTCGAATCCCACTTAAAATGTCTTTGTTCACCTCGGTTGTTTCATCCAGTGCGTGTGCGTGCATGTGAGTACCGTTTAGCGCACGTCATTTACCTTTTAATTAATATGTGAAGTATGAGCAGACTACAATCCGTCAACAACAAGGAAAATGATGTTCCATCCAAATTAGATGTGGTTTAAGATAAAAAGTATTATTTAATAGAAACCGATTAATTTCAATAAAGAAAGATAACCTTGTATATTGCTAGTGCCAAACGTTAAACGAGTCCCACTTTTGCACATGCTTCATGCGTTGGGTATGCATCAGAATCACTTCAGGACCAATTTTGACGCACAAATGGACCAGATACACAGCACACATGCAACGGACACGTACATATAGAAAGGGTCGCGTGCTTTTTTATAATGATGAATTTTTTTTACGACACAACGCACATGCGATGTGTATGCAGCGAATGAATAAAACCTGCACATATGGAAAGGCAGCTTTAGGTGTAAGAAAACTGCACAAATCTGCTAAGGTGACAATCATGCCCCAGTCAGGGAGAAATGACCGTTCAATCTACAAATTGGATGCAACTCACTAGCAGACTTAATGGCTTCCACTACAGTTATCCCACAGGCCCAGAAGACAGGGACATCTCCATCGTGGAAGACCATGGGAGAAAGATACTTCGGCTTCATCACGTCAGCTATCCCGATCAAGGCTAAGAATTAGTTAAACATGGTGAATGGAAGGAAAAGGTCAAAATCGAGCATCAATCAAGCAGACCACAAAAGGGATCTTTTAAAAAATGTATGCAAGTAATAAACTACTGCAAGCTTCTCATCAACCAAAATAATGACCTTACATATACAGTGCTTAGAGTAAGGAGGGCCTGACATTTCGATCCAAGCAGGATCTTTACTTATCCTTTGAAAAAGATCCTGCTAAGATCAAAATGTCAGGCCCTCTTATTGCCTGCTCTAGTCCTCTTCAGGAGACTGAGACTCCTGATGATAGAGCAGGCTAGTCGAAACATTGAGACCTTACGAGAAGTGCGAACGAAATAGAAGTGCGAAAGTATGAACGATTCTTACATGGTGTTTCCGCAAACAGATCCACATACCAATTGTCACCATGCAAAGCCTCAAATCTTTAATGATTTTGGCATTTTAAGATGATTCTAACAAGCTGGTGTACAATAAAGGTATCTTGTGGGACTTTCCATCAACTGGAGCAGAGGTTTGAGCGAGATTTTGATAAATTTCAAAACGTTTCTAACTGAAATCTTGAAGTCATTGAAAAGTAAACAAAGAAAAATTGACTGGAGCGCGATTCGAACGTTTGTTCACTTTTCAATGGCTTAAAATCAACCCGTCATTTTCCCTTGTGGTTATTTAGTGCAGCCATTTGTGGACTCAATGATCTATGATGTATCAGGTTTTGCCATCCATGTGTTGGCTTTTCATAGCATGTTCAAGTTGTTTTGAAATTGATAGGTACAGACCACTAAGAGCATAGGTCCTACCTGGATTTCCAATATGCACAGGGGCACCGTGGCAATGGGTCATAGGGTGTGTGACTCTGAAGGCGGTCTCTACCAGATCGGGCGGGATGGGCCTCAAGGAGACAGCCATCTGGCACTTGAATGGGCCGACGGGATGACACGCCACACTTGTCTAGATAGGTGAAAGGATGTGGACCACAAGTAAGTCTATCAGTGTCTCAAATCAAGCAACTCTCAAACCTGCCAAATTATGTGAACAGAGTCAGTGATGACGAAAATCGATTGCTACTTTGCATAGCATTTTTCCATCATGTCCATTTAGCGATGGATTTGGGCTTTAGCGATCATTGCAAAGCGTTAGTGAAATTGGCCCATGGTTCCTTTGAATTACTCTCCTGCATATTCAGTGCTACATTGACTTGAATGACTTCACATCTGAATTCCTCAGGCTGAATTACAGTTAAGTTCATATACTTCATGCCAATTGTGAATCCAAATAAATTCACTCCTTTAAGTACGAACGATTCTTACATGTTTCCGCAAACCGAACAAAGATAGTTGACCATTAGGAATACCGCCAACATGGGGCTGGATATCTCAGTTGGTAGTGCGCAGGTACAGTACTCCAGGGGTCGTTGGTTCGAATCCCACTCCAACAAATTTTTATTTGTTCACATTTCAATGACTTAGATTCACTCCTGTTACAACAGGAAAAACATCGCTCACCAATTGTTGCGTCCCCAAAATTCAGTTCGCAGTTGCTTGTGCAAAATTTGCTCTCATAACAAATTATGAACTGGACCCGATAGCAATGATTTGGTTCTGATGTATATTGCAGATGATTAATGCTAGCTAGAGAAAGTGAGTAGGATTAATTCTTTTTAGCAATGGTTAAGAATACTATGACACCAACTGATAATTCCAAAGCTGGAGGTTACAGTGCAAGAGCATGCCTCACATCATGTCAAAATACAGCAATGGTTATTTCCTCATGTTAAACTGCACAGGCACTGAAATCATAAGTGGGGTACGTGCAAGACACTACTCCAATGGGAGACTTTTGACTAACCATTGTTAATCACAAGAGGGCGCGCTTGACCAGGCTCGGGAAAAGTGTCTTGATTTTGTTGTCATTGCTTTTGTGCACGAATGTTCATCGTAAACACAACAGGCGTAAATAATCGCAATGAAAATGCTTGGTAAATACTGTGCAGTGTCCAGTTGTGGTGACAGGGGAGGACATGAGTTCCCCAAGAACAAACAAATGCAGAATTTGTGGAGATTGGCCACTAAAAGGGCGAATTACAAATGATCACGGTGGCTGACGGCAAACAGCATTCAGTTTTGTGCAAAGTTTTGACTTTGCAAGCGAAGCCTATCACATTATTCCTCACCAAACATCAGAATTTCACCTAACTTTGTGTTTTAGGGCATTGAAATCGTGGTGGGCGGCTGTTGTGAATATAAAAATTAATTGTAAATGGCCTGATTTTAATGTTCACAGTATTTTCCTGCGTCTTCCGGTGAGTTTTTGGACAACCGCCGTACTTACAGCGTGTAAACAAGTTTTAAGGAGCCTGGTAGTTTGCTGCCCTCTATCGACAGCCCTCTCCAAAAGTCTCCCATTGAATTTGCACTTGCCATATCACCGACATGACGCACGTGTGGACTTTGAACTGGTTGCTAGTGCTGGACAACTTACCGTGAAGGCACTAATCTTGGTGTTGTGCTCTAAGTTTCGCAGAGGGACGCCGGCATCCATAAGAGCTCGGTCAAAGGTGAAACTGCAACCCCCGTAGAAGAAGACAAACTCTTTCAGAAACTCCTTGAAGCCCATGATGTTCTTGACGTTGTGGGTGACCTCTCCGTTCTCTATAATGTTGTAGGCTGGCAGGTCAGTTCTATGATGAGAACATTACTCAGAATGAGTGAACATTTGGGAGCCATTCGCATTGACGTAGCACATGAATGTTCTGAATTGTATTATGTGCATTCCCAATTCCTTAAACTCTTCTTCAACCAATCTTTCTGGACAAAGGTTTTGGAAACCCCACAGCAATATTATCTAATTCATAATGGTTAAATTAGCAAGACCCCAAACCATCTGCCTGATACTCAAACCTCCCTAGGATCATTTTTTAAAAGCAGATTATGCCTCCATAATGACCTATTTGTGAAAATAAAAGTTTCAACACGAGGGTTTCTCCACACCGTAAGGGTGTAGGCAGCACTCGATTGCTACCTTCCTGGGGACAAGGTACGTACCCCTCCCAGTCATGTCTTTACTATAAAGATACCCTCAGACTTGCTATACCGTGAGGGACTGGTTTTTTCCAGTGTTCTATACCCATACAATGTTGCCTTCATCTTGTAGAGGCCAAATGATCAAAACATCCCAGCTTTATCAAATTCATTACAAAATGACAAAACAAGATCCACTGATTAACAACCATTAGGGCTTTTCACACTACAAGCTTTCAACCCGGGTATAGTTATACTAAATTCCCGCCCCGGGTTGAAATTAAATTTTTCAACGGTCCAACCCGGGTTCAGCCCTGCGTCAGTTCACAAAAAGTCTGTATCTCACAAACCTTCTAATTCAGTATTTCAGTATCTAGGTTGGAAAAACTGAACCATATTCTGGATTAAGTAAGATTAAGTAATTTAACCCGGGTTGAAGACAATCTCTGGGTTGATGCAGGGTTGGACATTTTCCAGTGTGAATTGCCATCAATTTTCAACCCTGAGATTTGTCTAGTGTGAAAAGCCCTAAAACCACTTCTTCAGTTCTAGATTACCTGATATCGGAGTCTGTCTGGGTGATGCTAGGAGCGGTGTACTGGCCGACGTCTGACTGACATAAAATGGGGAGGGGACCCACGTTGGCGGCGCAGAACTTTGCAAAGTCGTCGGCAAGCGACTTGTCCATCGCTAACATATTGAACTGCACGCGACCTGGTGCAAACACAAGATAATTAAACAGGTAATTATAAAGCATCGGATGATATTATTCTGAATTCCACACAATCGATTAATTAGCTTAGGAGGGTTTTTACTTGGAAAAAACTTCAAATTCTTCAGTTTAGTCCCATAGGAGTTGTGCATGGCGTGTCAAGTGTTGTCCGTGTATGGAAGTATTTCCCATGTCTTCTTAATTAAAGTTAAAGTACAGGATTGATAACATACCCAAACAGAAATGTTCTCAGATCTAACTTTCAAGGTATGATGATGGTGCTGGAGTAGAATTATACTGTTTAAATATTTCCGCCTGAAAATTGAGTTGTGTTTTCACTATTTTCTTGTGACACAGATGTCCGATTGAGCTCACTGATTTATCATTTCATGTAAATGTTTGATTCTAGACAAAGTGTGAGTGCTGCTCTGTGACCTAATTGACCTTTACCAATCATGTATTATACATGTAATGCCTTAGGGAAATGTGGGCCAGATCCCTCAATGTCAATGAGTATAAATAATGTTACAACTCAACAAACATTTATTTTTTTCAAAGGATCCTTGGACAGCAATTGAACCTGCAACCTCTGGATTGCTGGTTGCTTCAGGTTCTTTAGTGTACCTTGGCACAACCCGGAGGTGTTCTCCATGAAGTATTCCCCAGAGCGGAAGACCTTGCGGGCTACCTCGGGTGGGGCTTCGGCAAGCTCTTCTCTGGTCGGGACAGGCATGGTGCTTGAGGTTCACAGGACTCTGCTGTAGTATAGAGAGGAGACCTTTAATAAAACATGATCAAGAGTTTTGTCATTATGTTGAAATCTTAATGAACTGGTTTCAGCTGTAAGCGTAGTCTTTCCTGATTGTGGTTGAACTCACTGGTAACACGTAGGCGTCTCAATCAAAAGGCTACATCGTGACAGCTGAAACCAGTGAACTCCATATAGCCTAATATATTATAATCATTAAATAACCACCAGGGGAACTGACTGGATTAATTTTAAGTCACTGAAAATTGAACAAAGAAAAATTTACTGCAAAGGGATTTGAACTAGCGACCTCTGGAATAGCATACTGGCATTCTTAATAAATGATCTGAGCTATCCAGGCCTATGTTGGTGTTTTCCCTAGTAGTCAATTATCTTTGTTCGAGTTGGCAGTCAGAAGCTATGAAACCACTCACATATTCCTAGGATTTTATATTTCCAATACATTTAATTTTCCCACGTCTGGATAAAGGGTGGGGGTTCCGTGAAGACCCTTCTAAGTTCTTGAGGTAGTGAATGACACAAAACACAAGCAGGACTTTTTGCCATTCAATGTAAATAGAAAGGTTGATCACCACTTTGGATTGGACCTGCTCAAGCACAAAACATTGCATAGTACCAAAAGTCAACCTTTGATGAAAAGTGTTTGGTACGAGTACGACTACGTAGCCAAATATTCATGTTTGATATGTTTACAGATTGTGATCACCGTCAGACTGTTTGCTCAGAGCCTCAGTACTAAATGTATTGCAATAGGGCTCCATGCTCGTGACGTCACATTCGGATGTTCGGACAAACAAGTCGCACGTTGCCTAATAAACTTACACGTAAACGTTGTGATATTTGTCTCAACATCCGGGTAACTATACTTTTATAGCTGTCGATATAAAGGGCATATTCTATAAATAGCTCGAGCGCGAAGCCCTATTCATGTGAGGTCTAGCTGGTCTGGGATGGCAATCTCAGGCTGATTTTGTTTGCAGCCCAGCACAGCCTCAGGTATATCGCAAATCATAGCGACCACTTGGTTTTGGAATTGTGGGATGCACAAGGGTCGAGAAGGCCCCACACGGAAAGAATTCCACTGACGGCCATGACGGAAACAGGGTTATTTCCTCCAAGAGTTAACTTATTTGATGCAAGTCATGATGAACTTCAATCTCAGGAGTGAAAACTGATGTAGCTTATCTACAAAGTGAGATTTTCAGGGTTTTTTGACCTACAATTATACACTTCCAATGCAGCAGTAGCCATTTTTATTAAAACGCCCTCTGTTGGTCCCATAGGTTTGTGCACAAGTAATGGCCGTCAGTGGAATTCTTTCCAGGAACTCACCTCAGCAAGGGTTTTCCACTAGGCCTATTGTATTACTGAGATAGCTAGCCGTGTAGGCCTAGTATCGTCCGGTCATAAGTTTCCGATGGACATATGTTTTCGATGACGAAATTTGATTCCCATTTACCGCGAGACCGTGCGTGATACTTCGTGACCAGTATGCCTGAAGTGATGACTACACTCAGGGCTATCTCCAACATTCAGGATATTGAGAATAAAGTTTTCAGTTGTGAGTGATACTCAAAAGTAAAAAACTATGTAATTTTGGGTATAGATTACTAATGCATTTTAAGGCTAATGTTCAAACGTTTATAAAAGACACAATCTGTGGTCAAATATTCCAAACTAAACTGTCGTCTGCTCGAGCAACTTTCATTCTTCCGATGTCAGACGGCAGGTCACGTGATCCCAGTGCGATCTGGGTTTTTATGGCATGCCAATGTAACAAAAGTGTTAAAGTCTTTCTCAAATCTAAGTGCCATAATTTTATTTTTCTCTTTTTAATTTGAAACTTTGCTAAGCTGATGAACTTAAGCTATCCACGTTTAGGCCTCTCATAATGATGCCATATATTATAAAAATGTAGTGATAATAATTTTACCTACCATGATCTGTACCAAATTCTCATTTTGTTGATTCAACCATTTATTTATAAAAAATAATTTATCATTCACGATCTTTGAATCAAAACAGTTTCAGGACCTTTTATAAATAACTCCATCGACCCAGTTCGATCAAATCAAGTCAGGACAATATTTCATCAATTTTTGAGTGATTTGGCACGCCATAGCTACTCCGATGTCAATGAACTTTGCCGCACAACCAAGTTATCGAAAACTGGTGACGCGTTGTTTACATAGCGGAATCGATGTCGCTGTAAATGACGGACAATATTTCCAAAGAAAAGACTTCAACTTCGATGATTTTTACAGAGTATAATCTGGAAGTGTCCAGTTCAAAGTTAGTGAAGTGATTTTCTGAAATTTTATTTCGTTTCTGTTTTATAGAAGTTTTCCCGTTATCCCATCGGAAACCGGTGACTGCAGGATATTGTTGACACCACCACACTGACAGTGACATGACTGTACTGAAGGTCGATGGTGTAGGACTAGTTTTTTTCCTTTTCCAAACCTTGGCTCCGGCTCAGGCTCCGGCTCCGGCGCTTTCATCCTTATGCTGAAAATATAGGTTGTGGCTTTTCATTGAAGCTGAAGCTCTGTTTTTTTTTTCATAAAAGAGTCTCTACTTCCAAGCCACAGCCATAAGATTCTATTTCGATACCCATTGTTTAAAAATGCATTCACGAAATGGAGCAGGAGGCGGAGCCTGAGCCGGAGCCGAGGATTGGAAAAGGGCCAAGGCCTTACGTGGGTTACTTCCGGGTTTTCCAGTCGAAAGTTCACGTGCGCATGCGTATGTCACTTGTTTTTCCACGTTTTTTTTTTTTTTACTGACATTGCCCTTTTCCAAATCTCGGCACCGGCTTCAGGCTCCGGCTCCGGCTCCAAGAAGCTTCGACTTCACGCGGCTTCAAAGTACGCCAAATTACTCCACCCAATAGGCATAATTATGCATAATTATTATTTTTAGGCCTAAAAAAATTCTTGTGTTGCCCTCAACACAAGTTGAGTCTTTTTAAAGATCAAAAATAAAGAAAAAACACTGTTTTTCTCAAAAAGTGGGCAACGTGTGGGACTGAATTTTTCACAGATTACTTTTACTGTATCTTCCTTGATATTTTTTGCCCACGAATCCGGTATTTCTTTGACAAAAACCAAAGTATGATACTACATTTAAAGACATATTTTTCTACTTGCCATTGAATGGAAGACAGAGAATGCTCTCAATATACCGATCGGACCAATGTTTAAATACACGTCATCATGCATGTAATTTTTTTTTTCATTTCATTTGACGCAGGGCAGTAATATAATGCATTGGAAACATGCCAAAAATATGACAACATTCATCCACATCACAATGTGTCAGAACAGTGGTGTGTGCATGAGCGCTGTCAGATGCGGCAGTAATTCCCTATCATGGCTTCGTGCAAAATGTCGACTTTACAGGTATGTTTTAACCCTGGTTAATCAAATGTTATATTCCTATGCCATGTTTATGTTACCTGTACCTGTTCTGCATTGGTTATTTAAAGTTGAAAATCTCCTGGACTGAAATATACCGCCGTAGTGAACACTTGTTTTGAATGTTCTAAAACTTGTTCCATTCAAGGCTGCATGCATCACTGATCCATTTAGCGGGCATATTGACTTGTTACACCAGCGGAGCTCCACGCGTACGCCGACGAAACTTCTCTGCTTGGCGCGGACGGAGCATTTACTATGGGTGCATTCGTTTAGCTCCCCCGGGTCAGCCCTAGGCTGGGAATGGCCGTGTTTTACTGCCCCCAAAACAAGCGAGAATGGAGATGAGGTTGACTGGTATCGACCCGGGGGAGCTAAACGAATGCACCCTTTATACGCTGGATTCACTACAGTTTATGCGGCTCGACAAAACAAGGGTAAACTTCCACCAAATGTCTTCACAAACAGTTTTACGAATCTTGAAACTCTGTACGTACGTCGTAAACCTTCCACCGTCCGGTGGAGAGTTTTCCGAGGGTTTTATTATTATTATTATTATTTATTTGGCTGGTAGGCCTAATAATGACACCAAGGATTCCTCAAAAGTGGCCTAGGCACTACTCGAAAGCCTGATGAAACCTGTTGAAGAAGGATGATGAGAAGAAGATACAGTTTTAGAGGTGGGAGGAAAACCCCAGAGTAATATTCTGGGTAAAACCCACAGAATCAGGTAGGGACTGAAAACCCAATCCACTTGTGAACCGAGTCGGACTTGAACCCGGTCCACAGAGGTGAAATGCGAGTAAAGAACTGCTACGCCAACCTGACTCCCTGTGTAAACATTGCCGCGGCATGTACCCGGAAAAAACTATATGCCATTACTCCTGAATAGAAGGGGAACGGCAACCATCTTGGAAGTTCAAGGGCACGCGATGAATTGTAAACGTTTTTTGAATAACAATCCATTATGGCGAGAAACAACATTCACAATCAATGCACCGTGACGTGAATGTTAAAGCAAGCGCGGTTCTAGAGCCAAATGTTTTGGGGGGGCTATAAGAAGAGCCATTATTATTTATTTTTTTGTGGGGGGGGGATTAGAAGACCCAATATTTTGGGTTCTTCTAACACTCGTTTCTGCTGTCTTATCAGGGGTCGAATAACATGGATGACATATAGCCTATATACACAACGCGTTTTTTTTTTATATATAATTGGCGCTTAAAGGTAGTATCATACTTTGGTAAGAAGCCAAAACGGAAATGTTCACAGATTTACGTATAACTTAAACATGCCATACGAAGATGGTGGTGGTAGAAACATACCGTTAACATCTTTCCCCTGAAATGCTGTATTCACCAGAAAAGAGTAAAACAACGACCGGAAATCTGTTTGATCTTTTAAAAGATCAAAAATAAAAGAGAAAAGACTTAAGAAATATTGTGGCCGTTTTCACTGTTTTCTAAAAAAGTGGGCACCGTATGGGACTGACATTTTCACAGATCATACTGTTAATGTATCTGTCTTGATATTTTTGCCCATGAATCTGCATTTCTTTGACAAAAACCAAAGTATGATACTACCTTTAAAGGTAGTATCACATACTAGTTTGGTAAGAATCAAAACAGAAATGAAGATGGTGGTGGTAGAAACATACCGATATAATTTTTTCCGCCTGAAACCATTCACGTTGTATTTATCTAGAAATTAATAAATCAACGACCGAAAATCTTTTTGAACTTTTAAAAGATCAAAAATAAATGACAAAAGACAAAAGAAATACTGTAGCTGTTTTTCATTGTTTTCTCAAAAAGTGGGCACCGTATGAGACTCAAATTTTCACAGATGATTGTTACTGTATAGACCTATGTCTTGATATTTTTGCCCATGAATCTGCATTTCTGTGATAAAAACCAAAGTATGATATTACCTTTAAACAATGCACGATCGGTTTCTAACAAAACTGCTGTCGTCACGTCGGTAGGCCTATACTAGTATGTATATTGTTGCAAGAAAAAGACATGCACTGGTGCTCTAGCAATGATTCCAAAATGTGGTTACAAAAATCAAAAGACGTAACAGTCATGTACTTTCTGAACTCACCTGTCATGCACTAGTGATAGTCCGAGACCGAAAAGGCCCAGCAGCGGTGCCGCGTCGGTCTTTAATTTGCACAACTGAGCAGGAACTTGATATTCGCGCACGGGCCAAAGGCTTGGTTAGCTACAACTTTCGAGTGTTGTAATAATATAGTGCACGATTGCTATTGAGTACCGGAGCTACGATAGTTCAGATGAGCTATGAGAGTTATAAAGTACGATTAATTATTTTGGAAGAAGAAAAGTCTGGCGATGCATGATACCAGTGTTGTGTGGAATTGTTTCAGTGGTGGAAGAGATGTGGTCAGACCAAGATAGCTTGTCGTCGATGATAGTCCATAACAAGTCGAGGGATTGAACTTAGGTGATATGGAAGATTATCAGTAATGGAGAGTAGGTGTGCTGTTAGGGTGATGAGAGAATTTGCTTGAGACGGTGTCCTATCTTCAGGTGGATAAAATAATCATGCAGACAGTCCTCACCAAAACAAAGTGATCTTGATCCTCTTCCGACAAACTAAGCTGTGAAGGCTTGCCTGCCAGTTATTGCCCCAGTGATAACATCAATCGTGAACTCATTAATCGTACATGGTCCCGCAAGCCATCAGAATGGCTATACAGTGAGACCAGTGCTTTAACCTCGGAAAATGAATACTTCGTGAAGCCAATGAATATGAAGAATTACAGACCCATCACAAATTTACCTTTCTTTACTGAGCAAAGCTTCTGGTGACGGAATTGTTGCTGAACAGCTCTCGTGTCATCAATTAAATGAACAGAGTCTCTAGTCCGCGTTCAGGAAATGTCAAGATGCCACGAGGTTGCACTTATATCCAATTACTAAAACACATCTGAGTAATCGAGAAGCCAATCGCCAACTGAATGTCAACTGGTCTGGAACGAGCCTAGAAAACCGCATCCATCCAGTGTACCTTACCTCTAGATCGTTGTTATAATTGATTTATTCGTCAAGGAGATAGAATGATACAAACAATTTATTGCCCTTCAGGGACGTAGACAAGCACTTAACTATAAGTGCCGTTTTTGAATGCACATGAAAAAAAAATCATGCGCTGGCTCAGTTGGGATTCGAACCCACGACCTCCTTCTTACTAGTGCAGATGCCATACCCGCTTTATTATATAGGCCACCGTGCATTTCGAATTAAATAAGAAAGTGTATTCCATGGGTGCTGACACTGAGAATGCACGCCTGCCATAATGCTCCTGAATAAAACGAGGCTGAACTAAGCGTGTTTCAGTGGAGGAGCGAGTGAATATCAAACTTTCTCGAACTTTCAGCAAATCCAACGAGTACTCAGGTCCTTGTTCATGCAAGATTTTATACACTAAAACAAGTGTCTTGAACTCAATACGCTGTGCCACGGGAATCCAGTGATGACGTTTGAGAACATGGGCACAGAAGCTATAGCAAACCTTCCACCAAGAACATGTATATGGCTCTTAGTGGCTCAGAAGAGCTCCCCCTGGTGCTGACTCAACCTGGACTGAGTGGAAATGCATCAACAGACTGAGAACTGGGACTGGCCGATGTATAGGGTGTCTCTCAAGAAGTGGGGCTTCCAACATCACACTGATGATGATGTGACCTGTATAGGCCTATCTGGCACCGAGCCACAAACTATGGCGCAACTCTTGAAGCGTCCCTTAGAGCATAAATGATGCAAAGCTGAGGGCCCGTTGCAGAATATTATGACTATAGGAGCAGCTTTGGCTGGAACACATCTGATGTGTGTGTGGACTCTGCACATATTTTGATGTCTCCTTAATTTATTTCTCGAAAACTAGAAGCTAGAATTTTACCGTCGGAAATTATTTTCATTTTAATCCTCCGCGGAATCTAAAACCTTTGTCTTTAAACAAGGGAAAAGGGAGGTTTTATTTTAGTGCACAAGTCTATGATGGGAATAGCATGTAGGCCTAAATGTTGAGCGCAGTTCTCAGAACGACCCACGCAATCGGTCTATTATGCCAATTGTCGTTTGGTTTGAACTTTGGAGGATATTTAAAAATAGCTCAGTATGTAGGCCTTAATTATTGTGCACGATCGACCCTATTAATTATTATTATCATCAGAATTATTGTTTGGCCTACTTGTGCCGTGGGCGACTGGGGGTAGGGCATGTCTAAATATCCCCCATTTTATCCCATGGGAGCCTTGTTGGACAGACCAGGTCAAGGCCACTGGACAATGCACTGCTGACACGGATGAGTGCGCTGTAAGGACAGGTCTGTTGTACCATGGAGGTATAAAAAGTCAAGGCTCATCAATGAAATTTCCAAAACAGTATTAAAAACACCACTCAGCCTCTGTGCGCCTGAACGAACATCTGAACTGGGACTATAGCTCTGGTGAGTCCAGCCGCTGTTTTAAGAGGAAAGAATGATCATTTAAAGCTGCTGGTTTTGGCTGAGGGGACTGGTATTAAAAAATAATACTATTATAATGTAGAAGCGATGATTGTAACCCTTGGTCTGACATGGGGACTTTAGACCTGTACTAGGACCTAAACTTTGATCTGACTATGGATGGACTTTGGACATTAGGTGGGGCATTGAGTGGACTACTGGTAGTTCTATAGTGTTGACTGTTCCTTGTACTCCAAGTTTGGAGGTCTGCATTGGCGGTGTGGACGATTCTGCCCAGACCCAGAAACTGGGATGCTGAACTAGCTCCCCCTTTTAATCTTGGGACTGGACGGTCATAGGTCTGAGCCGACAACCATTGAGTCCCAAAGTTAGAGGAAGCACCCCAGTAATTGGGTCTAATTTCACCCCAATTCGTAGTTGGACATCGACAGTGGACTGAGTTAGCTGTGGTAAGGCCAGCAAAGTAGAGCCATGTCTGTGGGCCTACCTACCAGGGCTGAACTGACAGAGGCCCTGCCTGAAGTGGCTCGCAAGGTGTTTCGATCCGGGGCCTACTTCAAGGGTAGCACCTCAGGAATGTGTCGAGGTATGATGTATTCATTACTGTTATTTTTTCTCAACTTTTTTGCTGCAACTCTTTTTCTTTGCTTTTTTGTATAAGCTTTGAGTTTAGTAGTATCAGGTACCTATTTTCTAGTGTAATGCTAAGTGTATGCTCAGGAAGTCTTAAACATTTTCCAACTTTTTCGAAAACTGTTCAAGCATGATGGATGGTACAATTAGCATATTGCCAGGTCCTGCCATTGTTCATGTGGACTTCAGTCACAGACTTGACATTTTGGCTGTGTTTTTTTATTCCAGGTACTATTAAATGTTGTTTTTCAGAACTATTGGCCTACACTTTTCTAAATAATGTGTTAATTATCTGTAAGGTTTAATGATTGTACATGTATGTTTTTCATGTGTTTTTTTATGTAGAAGGCCAATGAATTTCCCTATATGGGATACTTAAGTTCTAAATTCTATTTTATTTTATTCTATTCTACACACATTATGTGAAGTTATTACTGTGGTAATATTGTTTTTTTTGTAAACATTTGAAATGGTTGGGGGGGGGGGGGGGGTGTCACTTACCACCATTTATATGTTCGTGGTGAATTATTTAGGCCATTATGAGTACTTAATTACTGAGGTGTTTCATTGTTTTTATACATGTCCCTGTAACTACAGGTCGTGTTCAGGCAAACTTCATGGCGATCGACAAATCTGTTGCATCAGATTTTGCAAAGTTCTGCGCTGCCAACCCGGGTCCCCTTCCACTCTTGTTTCAGTCTGAAGCTGGCCAGTACACCGCTCCTGGCATCACAAAGACGGACTCTGATGCCAGGTGATTTACTTAATTTAATAAATGTGCAGCTAACTCTGTTAGAAATTTCATTTATGTCATCACATAAAATGAAGAGTTTGTTTGAAAGTTCCGGGTTTTTTTGAAAAAAGAAGACAATTGATGTCAATCTGATTTGGGAGAATGATATGATTTCATTTGATGGACATTGAAATAAATTTAGTTTATTAATGATTGATGAATTGACTCAACACCACTGAAGTCAGTTCAACTCCACAGGACTCTATTTGACTGGACTGGACTTTAATGGATTCAATTTGATTTGACTTGACTTGACTGATCTGAACTTGATTTGACTCGACTCGACTCAAGTCACCCGACTCAACTCGACTCAACTCAACTTAACTGGACTGGACTCATTTGACTTGATGCGACTTAGCTTGACTCAGTTTGACTCAACACAGTTTGACTCAACTTGATACGATTTGATGAATATTCATGTTCTGAGGTATGATGTAATTGTTTCATTTTCAGGACAGACCTACCAGCCTATAATGTCTATGAGAATGGAGTATTTACTGAAACTGTAAAGGACCTTCTGGCATACAACCAGGCTCTCAAGGAGTTTGTCTTCTTCTACATTGGATGTAGCTTCTCCTTTGACCAGCCATTGTTGTCTGCTGGTATTCCTTTAAGGAACCAGGAGGATGGTGGTACAGTTTCCCAGTACAGGGTGAGTTGGGACAAGGGTCTTGCCATTGCAACATGATGGTCAAATTACCCCACAAAGCAAGGTTTTAGCCAGGATACTGAGGATAGTGTCCTGATGTTTTTTAGACAGCTTACATGATGCTTTGGACACCTTGTATAATATGCTTCTGACATGCACATGTATTGCAAACCCAGCATCAACCTAAATTTTCAGTTTCCTGGTCTTGCCTGTCTTACTCTACGGTTGTGAGACATGGACCTTTCCTGCGGGCCAGGGGAGATGAC
>OZ020245.1:1311281-1386404 GCA_963971285.1 Astropecten irregularis | reverse complement strand
CTTGTCTCTTCAGTATAAACAGTAACCGGAGGAAGATTAAAATTATCAAAAGAAGTATGCAGAGTTATGGAACTTTTATAAAAAAGAATTCCATTTGGCTATTTACAAGCAAAAGATTCCATGTCTCTCTATGAAGTTCAAATCACTCAATAAGGGGATTCTTGCTGGCTTGGTTGAGTAGTGGTGTGCCAGCTACTTTCTGTTGCTGATAAACACAAAGAGGAGCCAGCAAACCCTACACCTTATAAAGCGAGCGCTTTGCGATAGCTCCTTCAATTTAGAGTAAAGGAGAGTGCACACTGCACATGTCATGTATAATGGACAACACTGGGAGTGGAATAATCAACCCAATCTGTGGACTAGACTGATCTGAACATTGTAAAAAATACAGGAAGACTTAGTCGGATGGGGATGTGACATAATTTTGTATGCGGAACGGTTTGTGGAAACACCATGTTAGAATCGAGAGCTGTCGCAATTCTTATTTCGTTCGCACTTCTCGTAAGGTCTCAACGTTTCGACTAGCCTGCTCAAAGCATATAGTTGGTCTCCTGGTGATGATCAGGGCAGGCTAGACGAAACGTTGAGACCTTACGAGAAATGTTAAGAAGCGCGAAAGTACGAATGATACTAACATGGTGTTTCCGCAAACCGATCCACTTACCGATTGTGACTATGCAAAATCTCTAATCATTATTGTTTTTCCAAAACAAAACATCCTCTGTGTCTGTGACCGGAAAACTTGTTTTGTTTTGTTTTGTTTTTACTGTTTATACTAATAAATGAATGTAACGAGTCAGTGCCCACTGAGCTAGATTATTGAAACAACTTATTAGGCATTAAAATGCTGATCGGGAAAAAATCAGCTGGGAAGGTGCTATACAAGTACCTTTATATATACGGTCAAGTATATTTACGCTAAATGACAATTCATTTTTGCAATGAGTTCGATGAGTTCAATGTCATCCAGTGATTTCAATAAAATTAGTTTGACGTGTAATTGTCCACTCACATTAAAGTATATTTATGTTTGCTGCTCCCACCTCAAAAATGAAGTGTGCTGTTGCGAATTACGAATGACTATCCTTATCTTTATAAAAATGAAACGTGTCTTTTTTAGCGTCTCCCAAGAAAAGTGCACTGTAGCTTATCGATAAAGGTACATCATTCCCCGGCTCCGGTCCACCTTGATGGCCACCTTCCTCCTGGGTCTCTGTCTGACCGGCAAGTCTGACTCTCTCTGTAACATCGATAAAGAAGAAGTAGCAAAGAATCATGTCACTCTCAATGATTAATGACAAATATTAGCTCTTTCTATTTCTGTGTTTCTCGAGATGTTGACGAACGGCTACAATTAGTGATTCAAACTGTCCCAGAGATATTCCTAAAACGAGATCCGACTGTAGAATACTTAGATCTGAAAATGTAAAAATTTAACTCGACATTATTCCTTTTCTAAACACAAACAAATAATACACGTCTTGGCCCATTTTTACATTCCTCTCCAACCTTTTCGGTCGTTGTCTACTTTCAATGATTTCACATGAATCGGTCAAATCCACGGCATCAAAAAGATCCTAAATGTTGAGCATCCATCTTGTCTGATGAAGCAGTATACCCATTATAGGCATACATCATTAATTTTGTGTAACATCAAAACAGAACAGGTTTTACAAGAAATTTAAAATGTGAACTTAGTATTTATTTTACTTTTTATGTTAGCTCAACATGTGTATTATCCATGACAGTATCATACCAATACGGGTGATTCACAATAGTCCGCCACCATGTGTAATGGCAGGCGCTCCATACTTTTCACTTGATTTTTAGGCTTGCCATACTATGCACAATCTAGTCCTCCATGCATTGTACACTGTACATTGGTACTGTGTATACAACACACGTGGAATAACTTTAAGCATGTGCAGCGTATTTGTACATTATAGTTGTGTTTCGCTGGATTCTGTTGGAGATTTCTCCCTGTGAAATGCCATTTAAGCTGGTCTGACCTTGATATGATTCAGACAGAGGCACAGTGGTACGTGTAGTTTCCTTATTTTATGATAAATCTATGTAATTTTGATAAGTTGAGGGTTGTTTTTCCCACATTGTATTCTGGTATAGTGTAGGCTCTTGTTCTGTATGTTGTTTCATGCATTATCTCATGTGAAGGCCTTTATTATAACTACTACGAAGTTCAGAATCTTGTTGAGGATTTATTGGGCCCAGAACTTATGGCTTTGTGTATTTTGTTGATCAAACTACATGCTTTGGGGATATAAAGGGATTGAAGTAAGTTAACTTTATGCAAGGGATATAAATGAACCTAGTTATTATGTCTGAGTGGGAACCGCATGTTGAATGTGTTATGCTTGTCGTTTGGATTAGAAACACGAAATAGTTTATAAGCCCAGTTTGAGAGAGTTTGACATGTAGTGAAAGTGAAAGTCTGTCAGTTTAAGTTACTCACAGTTTGTAAAGGTTTCGAAGTATACGGATTCTCAAACATTGTGGTTATTCATTGTTAATTTACAAGTTGTATTTCTGTGTTTACTATTTACAGTTCTTACGGCTCGTTGTACAAGGCTCAACCATTGCAAGGCTCATTGCAAGGCTAACGATTGAAGGCTAAGGATTAAAGTGTATGGCTACGGCTTCATCAAGTTTAAGTTATCTGCCGTAGTCCAATAAAGCTGAGAGCCCGTAACAAGAGAACTTGTGTGTTTTGGCTTCATTCTTCAAGCGTGCTATCAAGGGCAGGCACACCATGAGTTTGCAACGCGTTGGCCAATCACTGTTTTGTCGACAAACTGTGCATGTGGAAAGATGCACAGTTTATTGACAAAAATGGTCGACGCGTTGCAAACTTATTGGTGGCGCACTATTGTGAAATGCCCGTATTACCAAACAAATTTTGCTTACAGCAAGTGTCCTTGCCAAGCCCTGTCTGGATAAAAGGTTTAGCATTTTCACTGATATGTGACAGTGACTGCTATTGTTATTAAGGGCACCGGACAAGTCGACCACGGGGCAGCTCGACTTGAGACAGCTCGACCACAAAGACAACTCGACTCCAAGACAAGTCGACTCCATCTCTTCTGATGTGATCGATGCGCGGTGTGCGCGACATAATGTGATCTGAATATTAGATAACTAAACGAGACACCGAAAATAATAGCTGTACCTCTTAGCTCATTAGCAAAATCTTCACACTTCACCGTCTCATGCTCCAGGGCTTTTATCAAGATTTCAGCTGCAGCTGCATCGTCAAGACTGCCTTGCTCTTCTCTCCAGGATTTCAGCGATTCAAATTTCATGTCAGAGCTGCCCAATGATGCTTCGTTGGACAATTCTGTTTGTTCGATTGATAACATTGCTGCTAACGGATCCCATTCATCTGTTATTTTTGTTGCTATCTCTAGAAAGAACTCGTTCAGGACCACCTTGCCTGTTGAATTCAAAAGATTAAAAGACTTTTAAAATTCCCTAATCAATGTAGCGTGCATCTCTTTGCGTCATAATTGGCTGAAAACAATGTTTTTGCTGAATCTTTGATTTAAACCTACCCATGTACAAATTTGTAGTGTCGGTTTTTTCACTACTATATGGTAAGTTGTGGTCCAGGGGCCGATTTCACTAACGCTTTGCGATCATAATCGCTAAAGCCCGAATCCATCGCTAAATGGAGAATCGATCGTTAAGTAGCCATCTCATATCAAGTGTGATAGCGATGATCGCAGAATACGACTTTACTGAAATCGGTCCCTGGGGCCGATTTCACTAACGCTTTGCGATGATCGCAAAGCGTTAGTGAAATCGGCCCCTGGTCTACCCTGGTCTACAAAATTGTATTGGTCTGTGGATCAGTGGGATAAAAGCAAGTATACTTAGGTCAAAGAGTCAGGGGAAGATGCAGGTCGCGATGATGAAATTGTTATAGAATTGTCATCTGAAAATTAATCTGCGAAAATTGTGCATGTTTTAATGTATAATTTTATGTATGTCTCCTGCCTTTTTATAACACGTTAGGCGTACCTTCTTGCTGAAATTTAAAGCACGTCCACTGATACTTTGCATCAAGTGGAACATAATAGTCAGGAATGATGTATCAATTCGCACCTTGTACTTTCTCAGTCAAATTATCACGGTCCACGGTCCTCAGACCCTCGATCAAGGATTCGGCAGCAGCAGAATCTCTGCAGTCCTGCTTCTGCCACCACTTCACCAGCATGTCAAAGATCATGTCCTGCATGTTGGAAAAACTAGCTTTGATGCCTTTAATTTCTGACTTTCGAAAGTCCAACTCGATGGCCAATGTCTCCCATTCCTCCTGGATGTCCTTGCTTAACTCTTTGAAGTTCTTCTTATCCAACACCCCCGACATCTTGTCTGTAGGCTTATTGTACGGTTTTTGTTCCATTATTACATAATCTGAAATTGATAGTAAAAAAATAATGCAGAATTTACAAGTTGCCAACTGTTTCCAACTGTTATACATAATAAATTGTAGGAGATCATCTCAGCTGCACTAAAGGGCTAAAGGTTTGGGTTTTTTCAACAATATTATTATTTTAACACTAGTAAGCAGGAGGTCGTGGGTTCAAATCCCACCTGAGTCAGCGTATGGTTTTGGTTTTTTGTTTTTTTCATGTGCACTCTTTATGAGTTTTTGTGGCTCTGAAAAGAACCAGTTAACTCGACGTTCCGGCAAGTATACTCTGGTCGTCACTGAGGAGAAGATAGATAGCGGTAAATACCTAGGTCACATTGTCGGGCATATCCAGATGATATGCCCATTATATTTCGTTTCTATAGAATTGTCATAAAAGGCTTGAAAAGGAGTGTGAAAAGAAGCCCCAGCTGTTGGTATGCAAATAATCGTGCCTTATACGAACATTAAAGTTTCTGTCCATGATTTCACATTAACAGATTTTCAATATTATTTGGTGGTGTTTAACCTCCGCAACCACAAAGGTCAGGTATTATGTTTTATCTATGTAATGACATTTTCATGAATACGATGGGTAGTCTTCACGTTGATTAGAGAATTGTTCTTGAATTAAAGCAATAGGCACGAGGGCACATTATACTCCGGAAGCTCGTTAGTGCCAGGTGAACGTATTTTGTTTGACATGGGGTGTGAATATTTTGTTTCGCGGTTGCGTGCAATTTATTTTTGCACATAGGGTGCGAATGTTTTTGTTTTTTTAGCAATTATCTGGCGGCCGCGCCAGATAACACATTATTTCTTTTGTTTTTTTTGTAACAGGAAAAACAGAATATCTTAATGAAAGGAGACATTCATTAATTTATACTTTTGGTTTACTTTTTCGTCTTAATTGTTCGTGTTCCTGTATACACGCAGTGAAGCAAAGAACTGTACATCAGCACTACAATGTTACTTTTACGTGGGATGTTCTCATCATCTTATGTTTCCAGTGTATAATGCAATCTATACATATAATTATACGTATACTGTACTACGTACTTGCATAGAGTTTACCTATAATATATCTGCACATAATTAATCTCTTGCTTGTTGTGTACATCACTATATCTTGACTGTGCACATTAAAGCTCTTATACTGACATAAATGGACAAGCTATGAAATCTCTTTGAATGTGGTCATAAACATCCCATTAGCAAGGAAACAGTACCCATTTTTTTTTTCCTAGTATTTTAATGATCTCAATGCCCAAGCGACAACAAGATGCGTTATGGGTTTTTTGAAGTTAATGGCTATAATAGTAAGGTGTTTTTGCGTAAAATCAACTAAAATATAAATTCAAATGAAAAAGGTCGATTAAAAATATCCGATTTGAATTCTAAAAAATCACATTTTTGATTATTGCTTTTATTTATTTAAATCATGATTTTTTATCAATCCAAAATTTCACTAAAAAATGATCCCTATTTGGGAATACAATAGCTGCCGTAAGGTGGCGATCAATCCATGCCTAAGACTATGTTATTTTGGAGCATCGAGAAAAGACTTCTAAACAACTGATAGAGTGTATACCGTACCCTTATATTAGGCCATAAAAATGTTTTGTTGCATTGGAGTAACGGAGGGTTGGAAAATAGGGTATAGGGCGGGCGGATTTTTTTTTTTTTTTTTTTTTTTTTACTTTTTCCTGTATTAAATGCTTTTTTTCCTGTATATCACAGTATTTGATGAGTCAAATAAAGACAAGAAATGACATAACAACTTTAACCAGTCTGGTTTCCATATTTTGCTCCTTTTAAGCTTTTAATCTGCATACAAATTTGCGATTTCGGTTTGTTTTTGTTCTCGTTTTTTTCCCGAATTTGTTGGGTTTTTTTGTTTTGGGGTTTTTTTTTTGTTTAAAATGTTTACGGTCGGGGCATATTTTTGGGTCGGGCGGGTTACGCCAATACACAATTTTTTTTATGGCCTTAGTATCAGTACGTCCGATAGATATCATATACCAAACATATTCACACCCCATGTGCAAGAAATATTTCCACACCGTGAACCACGGGAAAAAAAATTATTCGCACCCCATGTGAATTTTTTTTCACCTCTGTGGCACGAACGGGCTTACGTATTATACAGTGGTATTTTCCCTCCATTTTTGTAACATCAAACATAGCGAAATATGTACCCAGTTCAGTGTGATTATGGTGGGCATAGTAGGCCTATACTTGTCATTTGTGTATGTAACATATAGGGTGCATTCGTTTAGCTCCCCCGGGTCGACACCAGTCAAATTAGTCAACCTCGTCCCCATTCTCTCGCTTGTTTTGTGCAGTATATCACGACCATTCCCAGTAAGGGTTGACCCGGGGGAGCTAAACGAATCCACCCTTAGTATAGTATAGGCCTAATGGTTTGTTGAGAATAGGAAGAGCAGTGCACTATGCAATGATGGACCTGCTATTTGAGGTCCACAACGAACAACATTTTACCAGTTGCACAAGCCTAAACACTCTGTACGTAACCATACTGTGGTAGATTTCACAAAGATTTACGATTCATCTTTTAGATGAGTTGTACCTGTTTCCATAGTAACTAGCATTGTGACATCACACTTTGCTTAGCAATTAAGATTGATATGCATGTTACGAACTGTCTAAGCCTTTCGTGAAATCGAGCCCAGGTTATATAGGCTTATAATACCACCATTACTTAGCAACGCAACAAATGAAAATTAATGTTCCTTAGTTACGCACAATATTACGGGACCTTAAATCGCACGAACTTAAATAGAAAATAAGAGGGAAGTGTTGTTGTTGATACAAGCTCATAGCTTGCAGTCTTAATCATATCTTGCGATATGTGGAACGTTAACTTTAACACCGTGGTAGATTGAGGTTTTAGACCTATCATAGTGATGCCTATGTGAGTAATGACGACCAAAATGAAGATAAGGACATTGTCAAGACTCGGCAGAGGGATAGTAAGCAGAAGAGGGGGCTGGAAGGCAAAAGTAGAAAACCATAAATATCATGCACATGGCATTGAGAAGAACGCCCTTCCTTTAATTATTACAAAAAATTTTACTTTTTCTCTTTTATTTTTGATGTTTATTTTCTTTTTCTTTTTTTCTTTTTTTTTTTAAACATGATTAAAATAAAACAAAAATAAAAATATTCTAGATTGGGCTTAAGAAACAAGACCGAGGAACAAACCAAGTTTGAAAAAGTCTCACATTTGAAGGATGAAAAATAAAAGGAATAAAAATGAAAGTAGGTGGTTGATCAGACTTAGAGGCGGTGGAAAGAAACAACGACGACAAGGTTTTATAAATTGATGTCTGAACTCTTGTGAAATAGAGTTTTTATTAAAAGTAAGAAAAAAACAACGACAAAAAACCAAAAATAAGGTAGGCATCACAGAAAATCAACGAAAAAAATTGAAATAATTTAGAATAAAACTTTTAAATTTTGTTCATAGAACGTCGAAGAAAGAGCTGGGCGGTGAAAGCAGCAATGCAACATGGTTCTTGGGTGAGTAGTTTTTTAACAAAACAGGTATCATGTAATGGAAAAAAAAATGTACATTCTGGGAAATGGATATAAGATTAAAGTGCATTGAAAACAATAGCAGTATAAATGAATAGGCTGATGCTAGAAAGGTGTTTGTTCAACGAGGCCAAAAGTTAAAAGTAGTTGTACAAAGACTCATTTCCAAAGAATAATCAAATTGACAATAACATTCAAGTAAACGCAATAAAAAAAAGATGATGAAACAAGTAAACAAAAAAGGAATAAAAATAAAAAATAAAGTAATGAAAAATGAAGATGGCTGAAATAAAACCGTAAAGGTATTTGTTTGAGAGACTGTGAGATTTATAATAATGGAAAAAATAACTTGAATATCCAGTAAGGAAACGACTGATATTGCAAACAAAATTAAATTTTGAAAAAATAATAGAGTGGTGTCATGGGCGAAACCTTTAAAATTGTAAATGATGTCAAAAAGAAAAGAAAAAAAATTTCCAATAATTATAAACAAGGCAGCATAATAATAAGGGTGGCTAAAAAAAGTGTGTAAAATGAAATTCCTAAAAAGATAGTGAAATCAATGAAGACAGAAATTGGATGGTATGTAAAATCAGTAAGGAGGCAAAAAAAGATAAAATTAAAAACAATCTCAAGGAATTGACAAATGAAACAGTGATGCTAAATCAAACAAGAAGTAAAATTGTTGCAAAACAGACAGGGTAAATGATTTCTATTTCTCCTTTGTTATTCTTTTTTCTCTACTTCTTCTTTTATTCTTTTTTATTCAGGTGGATGGAATGATTGCAGAGTTGTTGGCTCAAGGATAATGCAGTGCTAGATTAAGAGGTAGTTGGGACAAAGAATGTGCGGTGGAAGGATGTAAGAGCGCTATGACTGAATTTGAGGTAGTACAGTATTGAATTTTTCATACAACTAGCAATGGTTAAAAAGGTAGTTATCATGTCAGTCAAAAATTGAGTATCTTGTCAGTCAACATTTGAGTATCTAGTATGTTTTTGGGGTTGTTAAGATGGTTGTTTATGATTTGTAAAAGTGAAATAAAACCGGTAGGGTTGGGGAGGGGGGTTTGTGGTTGTTAAAACGGTGGAATGTGGGGGTTTTGTGGATGCATAGAATTGATCTGTAAAGGCGAAATGTTGGGTAGGGCTAGGAGGGGGGTTGGAGGTGTTTATATGGGGTTATATGATCTGTAAAGGAGTAATATATTCGAGGGGGTAGGGTAGGGTAGGGCTGGGGGGGGAGGTGTTTAGAAGGGGTTACATGATATGTAAATGAGAAACATTGGGTAGGGTTGGGGGTGTGGAGGTATATAGAAAGGGGTACATGATATGTAAAAGAGAAACATATTGGGTAGGGCTAGGGGGGGTTGGAGGTGTTTAGAAGGGGTTACATGATCTGTAAATGAGAAACCTATTGGGTAGGGTTAGGGGGGTTGGAGGTGTTTAGAAGGGGGTATATGATCTATAAAAGAGAAATATATTGGGTAGGGTTAGGGGGGTTGTGGAGGTGTTTAGAAGGGGGTATATGATCTATAAAAGAGAAATATATTGGGTAGGGTTAGGGGGGTTGTGGAGGTGTTTAGAAGGGGGTATATGATCTATAAAAGAGAAATATATTGGGTAAGGTTAGGGGGGTTGTGGAGGTGTTTAGAAGGGGGTATAAGATCTATAAAAGAGAAATATATTGGGTAGGGTTAGGGGGGTTGTGGAGGTATATGATCTATAAAAGAGAAATATATTGGGTAAGGTTAGGGGGGTTGTGGAGGTGTTTAGAAGGGGGTATATGATCTATAAAAGAGAAATATATTGGGTAGGGTTAGGGGGGTTGTGGAGGTGTTTAGAAGGGGGTATATGATCTATAAAAGAGAAATATATTGGGTAAGGTTGGGGGGGGGTTGTGGAGGTGTTTAGAAGGGGGTATATGATCTATAAAAGAGAAATATATTGGGTAAGGTTAGGGGGGTTGTGGAGGTGTTTAGAAGGGGGTATATGATCTATAAAAGAGAAATATATTGGGTAAGGTTAGGGGGGTTGTGGAGGTGTTTAGAAGGGGGTATATGATCTATAAAAGAGAAATATATTGGGTAAGGTTAGGGGGGTTGTGGAGGTGTTTAGAAGGGGGTATATGATCTATAAAAGAGAAATATATTGGGTAAGGTTAGGGGGGGGGGTTGTGGAGGTGTTTAGAAGGGGGTATATGATCTATAAAAGAGAAATATATTGGGTAAGGTTAGGGGGGGGGGTTGTGGAGGTGTTTAGAAGGGGGTATATGATCTATAAAAGAGAAATATATTGGGTAAGGTTGGGGGGGGGTTGTGGAGGTGTTTAGAAGGGGGTATATGATCTATAAAAGAGAAATATATTGGGTAAGGTTAGGGGGGGGGTTGTGGAGGTGTTTAGAAGGGGGTATATGATCTATAAAAGAGAAATATATTGGGTAGGGTTAGGGGGGTTGTGGAGGTGTTTAGAAGGGGGTATATGATCTATAAAAGAGAAATATATTGGGTAAGGTTAGGGGGGGGGTTGTGGAGGTGTTTAGAAGGGGGTATATAATCTATAAAAGAGAAATATATTGGGTAGGGTTAGGGGGGATGTGTAATCGCGTATGGATACACAGATTATTCCAAACAACACTGTAAAACTATAGTGCAGAAGGATCAACATCAATACAATTGGCATGACGTATTTAAGGTATTGCGTATCATTAGTCAGATTAAGAGGGATTATGAAAGACAGCATTCATTCCAATCTTCTATACATGTATAGCTTTCAAAATGTACATCATAATTATCACTAATTAGTGAACATTTCATCAGAATTGCTGAGCATGGTTTTCGGGACTTAAGCAGCGAATAACGATACAATGATTAGCAATGATACACTACCTTTAAGTATCTCCGCACCCCCCCCCCCCCCCCCCCCACCACCACCACCACCACCGCGGACTAGTCTAGGACTAGTTGTGTCATTGCGTGCTATGGGGATTTCCACACAAACAGCCAATTTGACTACAAAAAACAAGCTATTCAAGAGCGTTGGAATGATTTATATGTACGTGGTCGAAGTTCAAGATTTCTGTGATGTGTGCGCCGAACCCTAACGGCACATTGTCAAGGTTTAGTTATTATTATACAAAATTATTATACAAAATTTATATAGCGCCCTAATCCAAAAGGCTCTAAGGCGCTTCACAATGAATAATTAAAAAAGCTGAAAAAGTTGAAAGGTAATAAGTTAAAAACAATAATAATCTAAAATACAGATAAAGATACAGATAGTTATACAAAACATATTAAGATGCGATTAAATTAAAAGTACAACTAATTAAAATATTTCGTAAAAAGATATGTCTTTAAAGATTTCTTGAAAATGCCAACGGATTCTGAGAGTCTGATGCCAAGAGGGAGTGCGTTCCACAGACCTGGAGCCACCTGCCTAAAAGACCTGTTCCCAAAGGTTTTAGTTTTAGTTCTTGGAACAGACAGGAGGAACTGATCTGCAGAACGCAAGGCCCGAGATGGTCGGTACTGCTGGATCATACAATTAATATAAGATGGTGCTCGTTCCTGGAGTGCTTTATATACAATTACTAAAATTTTAAATTCAATCCTATGACAAACAGGAAGCCAATGTTGTGGTGTGCGTGGGTGTGTGTGTGTCCCCATAGCCGTAATTCCAAAAAAAATTGAAATAGGAAACTACTAATTTACCGACCCACAGTAAGGCCTAATAGAAGCCCCCCCCCCCCCCCCCCCCCAAAAAAATGCAATTGAAAAAGAAAAATACTGGATCTTTTCAGTTATTAAGCGCCAATTACATTAAAAAAAAAAACCACGTTGTGTGGGCTACGGTGCATGTTATTCTACTCCAGACCTGATAAGACATAGCAGAAGCGAGTGTTAGAAGAATTAAGGGTCTAGCCCCCCCCCCCCCCCAAAAAAAGGCTCCTTCTATCCCTCAAAATATATTGGCTCTAGAACCGCGCCTGATCCATGCACTAGAATCGGTTCACGTCACGGCAGCCGTTCTTGTGTGCGTGAATAGCCTCACTTTGTAAGTATAGGAGGTCGTGGGTTCGAATCCCACCTGAGCCAACGCATGATTTTTTTCAATGCGCACTCTGCAAGCACTGAGTATGCAATGCTCATCCACGTCGGTGAAGGGCAAGCCTAATTTGCATAATTCTATCTCCCCGACGGAAATAAAAATCATTAGAATTAATGAAGATGTCATAGCATAATCATGAAAAGGGAAAAGGATCACCTCGTGTGCATTCAAAGTTTGTTTGTTAGCAATGTTAACATTTCAGATTTATGTATACCTAGCTGGAACTGTTCATTTCTGCACAGAAAGATGCCGGCACTCATTAATAATGTTCCCCAAATACAACCTGCTCAAGACCTATCTGTTTCAACATACAGGCTATTAAGAGTTTTAATTTAGTTTTTAGCTGGCTTTCATTACTGCACTGTTTTGTATTATGATCAATGCATTTTAAAGTGTGCTTAAAGTTAGGAGGGCCTGACGCGTTTCGATCCTATAGCAGGATCTTTCTCAAAGGCAAGCCTTTGAGAAAGATCCTGCTAGGATCGGAACGCGTCAGGCCCTCCTAACTTTAAGCATTTGATATATTTCAGGTCATTTTGGCTGATGAGCAGTTTGCAGCAGTTTATTACTTGAATTCATTTTATAGTGTGTTATAATTATTTCTGTTTTATCTGCATTTTTAATAACTGTATTTTTTTTTATAATTTATCCGCATTTTTAAATAACTTTAAACTAACTGAATTTTAAGTCATTGAAAAGTGAACAAAGAAAAATTTACTGGAGTGGGACGCGAACCAGCGACCTTCGGGATACCGTACCTGCGCTCTTACCAACTGAGTCACTTATGATAGTATTAATTTGCCCAACATAATAGGGCCGGATAGATCAGATGGTTAATGGGCCATTGTACGGTATTCAGGAGGTCGCCGGTTCGAATCTCGCTCCGGGCAATTTTTCTTTGTTCACTTTTCAATGACTTAAAATTAGTCATCGCTTGCCGGACTTTGATTATTTTGTTTCCCTTATTGATATCCACCGCGATGAATAATCCTTTCCTTTCTATTGATTCAGTTTATGGGCGCACTGCCCTAAGGCTTTTATGTAGATACGAACACTGCAGGATAAAGTTCGCCCGGTATTATTCTAACCACCTGAATATTAAACGCGAACCCCGCCCTATAGGATATAACGGACACCGCAGCATACAGTTCTTCAGTTGCCTATGAAGCCAGTAGCAGTACCAGCAGTCGAAACGTCGCTACCAGCAACACGACATCACCTTTTTCATCATGGGTGTCGATCCCGGGGGGGGGATTATATCCCCCCCCCCCCCCCCCCCCTAGAAATATTACACTATCCTTGTTTTTTGTGTCTTTACAGTGAATTTAAACTACACATATAATGTTTAATTTTTCTGAATATCGTTTTCAAATGCTCTAAAATGCGACTTTTTGACTCTGCTTTTATTTAAAAAGTCTCTGGTTTGATCGAGAGGGGGTATTCCACGTACCTCCCACAGCCTCCACCGGCTTGGTCGCTTCGCTCCCTCGCATATAGGACACAAAATCACCAATCATCCCCCCCCCCCCAATCATGAAAAGAAATCGGCACCAGTGTTATCTATAATCATGATTGGTAAAGGTCACCGAACAGTACTCACACTTATCAAGCATGAAAAAAAAACCTGTGAAAATTTGAGCTCTGTCGGCCATCTGAGTCTAGTACACGAGAAAATAACGTAAACCCAACACAATTTTTTTTTTAATAAAGCATCATGAATGGTTTTGATCGTCAACACCGAGATCAAAGCTGTTTTCGGTCTTAGTTTTACTAATTTCTGTACAAATAAACCAATTTAGGTGGAAATATTTTAATGATATGTTTCTACCGGCACCATCTTCATACCCTGAAAGTTTTACATAAATCTGTGAACATTTCAGTTTGGTTATGTTACAAATCCTGTACAGTAGCAGGGCCTACTTTTAAACTTGATACATTAGTTTTGAGAGATTTTTTTTCTCATGGGCCAGTACTAATAAGTAAAAAAAAAAAAACTCATCGGCTGGCACTCCCAAATTTGTAAAGAATTAGGTACATGATCTTTCAAACTACCACTTATTTTCAAGTATAATTTGAACCAAAGAAAAATGAGACTCGATCCTATCCCAGGGTGCAGTTTTCTGTACTGCGAGCATTAATTATTTTTCACAATAAATAAAAGGAGGGGACGGATTGCAGCTCCCTACGAAATTGATAGCCCGCCCTCTCTTGTTTATCTCGTACTGACATGTTTAGCTCCCAGACGAACTCCACAATTTACCAACGATATTGAATGTATGAACGTTGCAGATGAGAATGGGCTCCGACTACTTTACGTTTAGACAAAAGCGGTTTGTTTGAAATGAAACGAGTTGGACGGTTTATTGGTTGAGGAAAGAAAGAAAGAATGTCAATTTACTAGCAACAGGTAATATTCCTTGTGGAGAATTTCACTTAAATAACCCTTTGAAGGTCAAATCTCATTATCTCTTTCTAATTACCGTTATAAATTCGTAGTTGTTTGTTGAATTTGCGAGATGCTCAACGTCACAGTTCTGAATCAGATCTGACAAGGACAAACAGTGATAGTCAACACAATTACAGCTGCAGTAGGCCTGTACTGTAGGGCACTCACTGTTAGTGTAATTAGGCCTACTGTTAATAAGCCTTATTGCAAATACCGCCTGGTTGATTTTGTACAATAGTCAAAAGGCACTGTGGGAAGGGAAAAGGTACAAAATATGCCCCTTTTTCCTTCCCATGGTGCCTTTCCTCCATTGTCCAAAATCAACCAGGCGGTATTTGCGATAAGGCTTATGTTAAACTAAACATTCACAGCTCGACCGTCTGCCGTGATTGCTCTGGCCGTTTTCAGTTTTAACCTGTTTATGGGCCTAGTTGCTTTTCCTTAAATTCCACCATGATGAGACTATTCTGCAATTCTTTCAAGTTCAACCTGCGCAATTGAAACGTTTGTTTCTTTAAATTTAAGCAAAAATGTGACTGTGAGACTGTGTCTAACGTTTTTAATCTGACGTTAGGCCCCCTATAGCAGCTATAGGCCTAGATCAGCGCGGACATCTGGGTACTTTCATTCTCATAACTTGACAACCGATGAAAACTAACGATGGGGCAAGCTACGGACAAATCACGCACAAACCGCCCGTCGTCGAGATTTGTTTTCCAAATATTTTTGTCAAGAAGCAGAAATCGTGTTGAACTGTTCTGTACGACTTTCATTGTCGAGTCATAGGGGCCTACTCATAGTTTTTCCTCGGACAATAATTTTTCTTTGAAACTAACTGTATAGTATAGTATACTAAGATTAAAAAATTCTGGCAGCTTTTTGTCTTAAAACCTGTACAACTTAATGCTTTGTTTTCATCGGCTCCAAGGTCGGCGAGTTGGAATGACGTCACTCCGCACTTATGTATAGGCCTAACTGAAGTGAAAGTAGGCCTAGTTATGTGCCACGTAAAAAAAAATCCAAAATTAATGTATTTATAACGTTAATTCAAAATTGCACACGGCCAGTTTAAAACTTGCGCTGGCATCAAAATTGCGCTTAACATAACAGGCCTAACATTACACAGTCGACCGTCTAGCGTCTGCCATGACTAGCAAAAAAGTAGCATTTAGCAATGCCCGCACTGGCCTTCTTTTTTTACTGTTTGACTGTTAAGTTGTTAACTTCTAGAACAATTGACAATTATGATCAATTTCATTTTGCAAAACAAACGTTAAAACATTGAGTTCTGGACAAACATGGTACGAGTAGTCTTACTAATACTAGAACTGCACTTGCTCAAGCCTGTTTACATTATGACATGATTTAAAACTTAAGACTCGTAAACATTGTCCCAACAACGAACTACATACATGTTGGCCTAATATTCCTATTAAACGGAAAACCCAAAATATGATTATGAACATGTAATGTTATGTACATTATTTGTATTGAACAAAAAATGTGTTAGCCTCACCTGTAATGGGTTCCGAGTGTTACACTAAATCTTTATTAATCTTTATTTTGGATTGGTGACATAATTGTTAAATTACATCTTAGGCAGAAAGTGTAATCAATTCAAAAGAAAGAAAAACAGAACTCAAAAACAACAAACACTGAGGTTGAATACCTCCATGATTAGAGTAAGTTTAACAGGTTATTTATTTTAAGATCTCCCTATTTGTTTTTAACTTCCAGTTATTTTAACGTGAGATTTCTTCCCGGGCAAGTTTGTAAGTTTTCAAAGTGAATGATGAGTGGAATCAAGTTTGTATCAGATGTGTCTGAAGGGGAAAACCTGAGGTAAGTACAAGCAAACAAGCTTGTCTCTAACTCATTCTAACATGCCTAAGTAATAGCCAGTGTCTAATTACTGTTGTCTTTTACACTACAGTACAGTAACTGTCGTTGAAAAATAAAATTTAGGAGTAAAGTGCCCCAGCTATCAGGGCTCAAATTTTGTGAAGCATTTAACTAGACCTGTGGTTGATTTCACAAAGATTTGCGATTCATCTTTTAGATGAGTTGTTCATGTTTCCATAGCAGCTAGTATTGTGACATCAGGCGTTGCTTAATAGCTATTAAGATTGATATGCAAGTTGCGATCTGTCTTAGCCTTTCGTAAAAAATTGAGCCCTGGACTTTTTTTCCACTAGATCCGTAGCATTCATGTACATACATGTAGCAAACCATAATTGTATGCAATATTGTGTCAAAAATCATCAGTTTAGGCACCATTTGAATTGTGCAAGAAAAACACAATCACTAGACAGCCGGACTAGTGCAGTAAACACTTTACTAGACTGATACTGAAATCACTGGACTTGGTCCACGGTTTAGTGAATATTTCGAGCCCTGGCTACTGGGTCTTTTTTTGTCATTGGCTATTCGCACAATGTCAAGTGAGACTGTCAAAGCCAAAAAAATCAAAAAACGAAGTACAGCGTTCTATCCTTGGGTCTAGCATTTGTCTATCCCGACTTCCTCAGGCTGTAATATTAGATCAAGCTTTATTCAGCCAGATTCCAGCCATACTTACACACTTCTTATGGAATCCTTTCATTTGACGGGTTACATTCTCCGAAAGGCGGAGGTTTTGTACTTGATAATTCAAATTGTCACATTTGACGTCAACTCACAGACTGAGTTTATCCGTAGCAGAGTAGAACTAGTAGTTGCAATAACCAATAACCTCTGTGTGGAATATTGATTATGCGGCAATCTTTGCATAATTTCCTTGTGTACTAATGTTGCTTGTTGTATTACGTTCTGATTCTTACACACAGTTTGGGGTCAAGACCCAGACCTAAGAAGAGGCGGTCTTCTGTAAGTATTTGATCTGCTCACTCTCTGTAATGCTTGGAGTTAAGAGGGCCTGAAGCGTTTCGATCCTAGCAGGATCTTTCTCGAATGTATAGCCTTTGATCCTGCTAGGATCGAAACACCTCAGGCCCTCCTAACTCCAAGCATTTGATATATTTCAGGTCATTTTGGCTGATGAGCAGTTTGGAGCAGCTTATTACTTGTATTCACTTTCTCTAATATTATCATCAAATAACCACAAGGGAAACTGACTGAAATTTAAGTCAATGAAAAGTGAACAAAGAAAAATTGACTGGAGCGGGATTCAAATCGGCAACCTCCTGAATACCGTACCGGTAGTTGGTAGAGCGCCTGTACGGTATTCAGGAGTTCGCCAGTTTAAATCCCGCTCCAGTCAATTCTTCTGTAATATTAGATAACTTTTGGTTCTATTACGGCCTGGTCCCAGCCATATTTACACACTACTTATGGTACATTGTATTCCAACATTAAGCAGACACATAAACTCAAACCCTTTCAATTGGTGGGCTACTTTTTCCGAAAGGCAAAAGTCTTCTGTAAGTATTTAAGATCTGCTCACTCTCTGGCAACTATCGTAACATTTTTTAACCATTTTGTCATTTTGTGTTTACCTTCCCAAGCTGATGTGTAACAGACAGATATTCTTCTGTATAGTTGTGTATTTGCAATTTTAAGCAAGCTTTGAACAGATTACTGTGCTAATAAGAGGCTGAATGTTTTTCATATGGATTTTTCTCTTCTTTTGTGGGATACAGATTTTGAAGTCGCCATCAAGGAACGCTCTGCATGATATAGATCCCAACGCAGAGGAGCGAGATACCACAAGGTTCGTGCTGCAGCTGTTCATTAACAAGCCCCTACTGTACCCTTCCCTTCCCGCAGGCTTCACATAAAAACACATGGCCCATTTCAGGCTTCAGCTGTCATCTTGTAACTGTCCAGTGTCCGTAGTCATGTTTGGGAGAAGACAAACATTCCTTCTGATGCTGGTGGATAAGGGCAATTCCAAACATAATGTGACTGACCGTTCACTTTACAAAGCCTGCAACATTTCCAATAGCATTACTTAAAGCTTTGGGTTTCAAGTTGAAATAAGTATATAAACTTGACAGAAAGGCTCATCCTTGTAAAACTTATACCACCAAGTTATAGAATTGACAAATACCACCATGGAATCGCCCATAAGCAATAATTATGGATTTCTTCCAAAAGAGCTATCAAAGATCAGAGAACAAGAAAAAATTAATACTCCTTCCACTGTTTTGTTTTATTTTCAGAATTCTAAACATAAACTAGGCGACAAAGAGCTATGTGGTAAAAAGAACATTCTTCATAAGTTTGATAATTTGAACTATTTCAATCGCTATTTCTTTCTTTTCAGCTATGCAAAAAAGAAACGTCGTTCTTCCAGACGAGTCAGTTTTGCCAATACATACCAAGTCCAGTAAGTGACAAAGTAGCAATGTCTGACATATTCTGGTTTTTGTTTGCAGTTTCTCCATTGCTCTTTCAGGAGTTGAATTGTTGAGTTGTCTCTAGATTTACAAAATAGACTAATTACATGAGGCCTTTTCATCTCCTTTTCGATCCATGTTGAAACCAAGTAACCTGGATCAGCCCCGGTTCAGCCCGGCAAGTTCTTGAACCAGATCGAACAGACACTACGTTCACACTACATTTTTGGTGTACCGGCTCATACGACACAGATCACGACGAAAAATGCAGTTTGGAACTGAGTTCAGATTTTCAACCCTGCTCCCTACCAGGGTTGATTTTGATCCGGGGTTGAACATTTGTTTGAAAAGGGTTGAAAAGACATCTCGGGTTTGATCCAGTTCTAACCCCCAGATTTTGGTTAGTGTGAAAATCCCTTTACTTACAACCCACAATTTATTTTTGTGCGTGTGCTTTGAGCAAAAAATCACATGCCAAACCTAAATTTTATTAATAGCAATTTGAAAACTTTCTACATTGTATCAAGGTGAGCAACAGCAAATATTTGAGTTTTTGTTGTTATTTGAAATTTCTTTGCAATTTCTGAACAAACTGTGATATGCCAATGTTGACAACAGAGACACAAACATGACAAACACCTAGTCCCTCTTGACTGCATAATGCTCCCAACTCACGTTTTGTGCCATGTAGGGAATTCCTGACGGCAAACCAGCTCAAGATATTGGAAGATACTGGCAAGCAACAGGAAGCTATCCCGCCTACCTCTCCAGAAAAGGACTTTCCACCGTCGGTTTCCAGCACGTATGTAATCCAGTCTGTTCATTCTACCCCAAATTAAGTTTTCCTCACATCCAGGCTGAATCACATGGGAACAATGAGAGTTACAGTGATGAGATTTCTCAGATTTTTATCTGATTTCAGACTTGTCTTGGAATTCAGATTTCTTTTTTTCCTCACAGTATACGATATTATGATCAAGTAACCACAAGGGAAACTGACTGAATGTTTAAAGTCATTGTAAACTGAAAAGTGAACAAAGAAAAATTGACTGGAGCGGGATTCGAACTGGCGACCTCCTGAATACCGAACAGGCACTCTACCAACTGAGCCATCCAGCCCTTCGTTGGTGGTGACCCCAATAGTCAATTATCTTTGTTCGTTTGGCAGTCAGAAGCCATAAAACCACGCACACACCCCAAGGATCGTTTCAAAGATACACGCAGCAATGCTGCAACCTTGGAGCGGTACATGGCTCAGTTGGTAGAGCGCCTGTACGGTATTCAGGAGTATAGGATATTGTTATCATTGGTCCGTCTCATCCCTGGAGTTGACTGGAGTGAGATTCGAACCTGGACCCCTGTAATACTGTACCAGCACTCTACCAAATGAGCTATCCGTCCCTGTATGCTGGCGGTGTCTCAAATAGTCAATGGTCCTTATTTGCTTGCCAGTCTGAAACTCCTGACATGCAGTGGAATGCCGCTATAACGAACACGCCTGGATGCACAGGTCTTGTTCATTATACTGGTCGTTCATTATAATGAACAGTGTTCAACAGGCCTATACATTGTACATACAAATTGGGAGCCAAGGATGATGTTCAGTATCGCTAAAAGTTCTGTAACGGCAAATGTTCGGTATAGCGGTAATAGCAGCATTCCACTATATCCCACGGATCATTTATGATACGTGCAACCTTAGCAAAAGTTGCTGCAACTTGAGAAACCAAACATGGGGGATCACACAAAGAGGACAGTTTCCCTTCTGGTTTAATTTGATGGAGTTGTGACTTGGTTTGAAGTCAGATAAGTACAGAAGTACTTAAACACAGTCCTTTGAATGTCTACTCACAAGGTACCAGACCAGAAAATGTTTGATGTCTACTCAGGTTTCCATTGTGATGACACAAGTTCTATAAATACCAAGCAATTTGAATCAGCAACCACTTGTCAGCTGTTGGTAGTCTTGCCTGCCTGTTGACCAGGTAACTATTCACTGATCAAATTGATTCCTTGTATTGATCATCCAACCCTTCATTATCGATGTTTTCTCCCCCAAAAGGACCTCATCTTCAAGCTCGAAGCAAGATGCAAGAAACACCCCTACACTGCAGGGTGACATCTCAGTGGGACCTGGCCATTGTATCCGAGGTAAAAACAACAAGACTTTATCGTGAAAATATCCTCAGCATCTTGCGTTTAACCCTCGTTTACTTTCAGCCACAGACTAGCGCCTTATCAAAGGTGCTTGACAAGGTGGGACTCACAGCCATCAACATAGGACTGTATAGCTCAGTAGGGTGTCAAGTAGCAATCAAATGACGGACCTGATTTGATGTAGAGATAGATCCTTGGACATGTTGGATCCTTGGCTCATATTTTTGCTTGGGGTGGTGGGGGGCCAGTCTTAGCCATTGCCATTTCATGGGAAATGTTTCCTGGGGTCTTCCAAGGTTAACCATAAATACCTTCACGCAGTTCCACGTCAGACGTCCAAATTTGGGATAAATTCAGGAGCAGTGTTTTAATCAATCATTCACAAATTCGCCAATCAATCATTCAATTAATCAAGAAATCAGTACAGCCATTATTTATAGATTTTCGGTCAGCTCATTGGAATTGATTGGTTCGGGCACGCTCCATTGGGTGTGTGATTCCTCTGCAACTTTTGTACATCTCCATATATTTCCATTGGCTTCCTTCAACCCCAAACTGCATTACAAAGCCCAGGAACAACTTTCTCGCTATTTTTAGCACATTCCGTTCAAGCCCTTTTCCGATGAGAGTGCCCCTATGGAAATGATACAAACAAAACATTTCCCTACATTTGTATCATAAGTTATCTTTCTCTTCTTCTTCAACCATTAGGTCTGGAAACCCTCTTGTCCGGGCCGATAAAGAAACAACCCCACTCTTACCAGGAATCCATCTGTAACGATCCAATACAGCCCCGCACCATCCTTCAACCAGCAGAGGGCGCTATCCATTTGCCCGCGATTGAAGAGACATGCGAGGTGCCAGTTGATGCAATAGTTTCGAGCGGCACCTCCGAGAGGGCAGATCCTGGTCATCAGGACGTAGAGGGGACGCAGAATTGGCCAGAGCCGGTCACCGAATGCGACAAAGTCTCAGTAGGCTTGTTAGGACCCAGTTACCACTGTGCTCTCCCTGTGGCCGATTCTTTCAGCAGCTCTTGTCACTCGTCTTTCAGCGGCACCTCAGCAAATCACTACGGTGGATACGGTAAGGCCGTTGACCTGGATGACACTGCAAGTTTTGAGCTGACCATTTGTCGAGAGCAGTACCTGGCGGCAGACACAGTCTTCGAGCAGCCCGAGGATCCGGTGATCAAGAAACAAGATGCCAGTTCATTCTTGAAGTCATTAATGGGAACGGACCAGGATGATGATGCATGCAGTCCTCATCAACCCCTGCAGTCCACTTTCCCAGACAGTGCCATCGGGGACGGATTTGAGATCAAGCCTGCCAAATTGGATAGCAAGGATTTCCTTAAATCATTCATGTCATTCAGCAGCCCTCAGTCAAGCTTCCCAGCTCCAAGCAGCTGTACCAGTGATGACTTGTCTCTACCAAAATCTCAAGCCAGAGACAACTCAAGGGACAACCTTGGCCAGACTGACTTCACTACATTTTCAAGTGGAGCAAAGAAGGAGCGCCATGCTAAGAACCAGACAAGTTGTGACCTGCCTCAAGCAGAAGAAGCCTCTGCTCCACAAACAAAGAATTTGGACATGACGGTCAGGTTTGGAGATGACTGCACAGGAAACATGGAGCTAACTCAGTGCATCCAACAGGGACAGCTTGAGCCGGAGAAACTCTCCAGTCAGAAGCGTGGTAGAGGCACAAGACCACTGGAAGACATAACCAGAATCTTTGATGGGGCCGAAATGGACCTCACTGTTTGCACCAACCATCCAAGCACCACCCTAACAAGCCATCTTCACTCAGGCAATCAGACCAGAATCTTCCAACACGAAGACGCCACCGCAGCCATGGAGATGACTTGCTCTCTGGGTGACCCAGTCAGCTCAAGTAAATCTGGTGACACGGACAAAGCACAAGTCCATCCGGATGCGGAATCCGAGAAGACAAGAATTTTTGGTCATGATGCCACTGCTAGTATGGAGATGACAACTTGTGTCACTGGTCAAGAATATTTTGTTTGCTCTAGTAACAGCAACACTGGTACAGATTCCTCCATTGCACTTCGGACGAATTCCACCCCCGAAAAGACAACGATTTTCCGCTGTGATGAAACCACCGCAGATATGAAAATGACAAGTTGCTTCCGTGAAAATGTAGGCTGCTCGAGCATCCGTAGCCTCGACTCACATTCTCCAAAGAGCTGTCAGCCAAAAGTAAAAGTTGAGACCACACGGATCTTTCACCGCGATGAGGAGACATCAGCTATGGAGATGACGGCCTGCTTTGGAAAGCCAAGCACCAAGATGTTGAGTATTAATGCCACCATCCCACATGTGGATTCCAAGATAAACAATGAGCCTTCATCAATGGCAGAGGAAACAAGGATCTTTCAGCATGATGATGTCACTGCAGTCATGGAGATGACTGAGTGCTTGCACAAGAAACCCAGCTTTTCGAATCCAGGCATAGCCAATTCACAGAGCGACGCAGCATATAGGTACGAGGGTGGCGCAGATACCCTCCGGGAAGACCAGCTAAAACAGGGCAAGAGAAAATCGGTGCTTGCCACTGACAGAGTCGTAATACCAGTTGCCGATGAGACCCTGGCTCGTGACAAAACCCAGATATTTAGGGCAGAGGATACTGCTGGGATGGATTTCACCACCTGCATCGGGGGTGTTCTTGTAGAACCAAGCTCTCAGCAGAGGAAGCAGACCAAGACATCGACTACCACGGATGCCAATCAAACAGATCATGATTCACAAGAAGGGGTTCCATGTGTTAGTGGTGGTTTTTCCAGTGCTCTTCAGACATTTCATCAGGGAGACCTCACCAGAAACTTCACTTCTGATGACACAGCCAGAATGGAAATGACGACCTGTGTCGGCAGCTTACTCACACATGAAGATGCTTACCATCAACCCTCCTCTAAACAAGCTGCTGGTACAAAGATATTCACTCAAGATGATGCAGCACAAATGGAACTGACAGCTTGCATTAGTTCTCTCAAACCTCTGCCTTCAGTGGTTTCTACTTCTGTAAAGAAAGCCCCGAAGGCTGCTTGTGGAGACGAAACTGGTAAAATGGAAATGACAGCGTGTGTCGGAGGGATATTTCCCAAGATGTACACTGATCCATCTCAGGATGAGTCTGCAAAACCGCTTCAAGATTACACAAAGATATTTAGCACCGATGACGGAGGAAGCATGGACATGACAACATGCCTCGGCGGTCTTAGTTCGCAAACTCTCAATGAAGGGACTCAGCCCAGCCACATCAACGATCAAACAAGAGTGTTCACTTCTGATGATACAGCTAGGATGGAGATAACAACCTGCTTCGGAGGCCTTGTCTTAAAGACGTCATCTGACAAGACAATGGTCTCCCCTGGTATCGCAGAGTCGACTGTTGCTCAATCAAGCCCAACTCCCCAGCAACAGGATCCCCCTGAACATACCCACATCTTTAATTCAGACAGCACCGCATCCATGGAGATGACGACGTGCATCGGGGACATAAACGGAAAAGTTCAGTCGACACACGGACACTCTGGGGAAGGTTTCCCCGACACCTGCTGCAGTGGCGATTCTCCTGTGGAGCAGACTCGTCTCTTTGCTCAACACGGCACTGGAAAGATGGAGCTGACCTCATGCATTGGAGGGATAAATGAAATGGACATCACCCGATCATCCCCCGACAAATCTGCAAGTGACTCCTCAGGCAGAAGCTTAAAGGACGGTCAGGCGGGAAGAATGATCCGTGGAGGCAAAGAAGAATCGGGAGAAAAAGATGAATTACAAACGGCAGAGAAAAAGGAGCTTTCCGATATATCAGATTGCCAAGCAGCAGCCGTAACAGAGTTGCAAAATGCCTGCTCCGCTAAACCAAAAGCCGTGGTAACAAATGAAAATGATGAAAGCCCTGATCACACGCCACTTGCTGATTCTAGCGGAATCCTGACTGAAAAAGTTCGGTCAACAAAGCGTGACTCGGACACGTTCACAATCAAATCCTCCTCCGAATGCAGACGTTCGGACACATACACTCTAGACAAGCCACCAGCAGCCACCACGGCTGTGGCAGAGAGTTCCACCGACCGGGTCAGTCCAAGGGAAGAAGGTGCCGTCATGATGGACAACCTGAACCGATGGGGCAGCGTAGACTCATCGGACGGCATCGACAACGAGCAGCCGGTGTGGGTGGAAAACACAGAAGATTTTTCCCAGTTGTCAGCCGAGGCTGGAGTTGCTCGTCTGATGCTGATGGAAGCCATCAAAGACAAAACTGGTAATGACTCATCGTCAATCTCTCATATTAGTCAAATCAGTCTCAACTTGCAGAATAGATAAACCCAAAGCTCAGGACTCCATAATCCATCTGATGGTGTTGTTTGACTCATAGGGCCCAGGGGCCGATTTCACTTATGCTTTGCGATCATCGCCAAAGCCCAGATCCATCACTAAATGGAAAATTGCTGCGAAAAGTAGCGATCGACCTTCTGTTTAGCAATAGATTTGGGCTTTAACGATGATCACAAAGCATGTTGATATCGGCCCCAGGCACTGTAAATGTATTGCCACAACCTACACCAACTCAAAGGAATGTGGCATTGGATATACTCATTTACCGGTAGTCACAATGTTTGGTCATGCCAATTTGGGCAACATTCATTCCTTGCCAAGATACATTAAGTGTTAAGCATTTAGGATCAATGAATTTGGAAATCATTGTTCCCATTAAATCTTACTGATGAAAAAAAAAATGGTTCACCAGTCAAAACTTCCAGTGGAGTTTTGCTGGGATGATTCCCAATGTGATATGTTACCACTGGGACTTGATGCCACTGACTGATAAAACTCTTCTTATGTCTAATCTGAAATCAAGTGCAGAATCTTGCCATTGAAACTTTCTTTTGTTTACAGATTTGGAAGATGCGTTTGACCTGTCGCTGTTTGCCAAAGATGCGGACCAGGGTAAAAGAGAAGCATCTAATTTGCAAGATGCGCCTGACAACAGCCACCTTGTGTTGGATGGATCTTCGCAGGTAATTGCCTAATTGTATCTCCAATTGCATCTTGTAGCTGAATGTAACACTATGCGATATCGCCTAAATATTCTGCTATATTCTCATGTTGTTCAAGGTTACACAATATTTGTTTTAAGCCCTGTCTGCACTGGGCTTTTTCGGGGCAGAGTTACCGAGATGCTGGGTACTTTAGCCATTTTAAGTCCAGTGCGGACGTCTAAGGAATTCTTCCTCTCAATTACTTTTCCTGACCCGCGCAGGCAGTTCTACCGGCCATCTTCTGCCCAGGAAGAATTCCTGAGATAACCCGAGTAGAAAAGTCCAGTGTGGACAGTGCGAGTCAGGTACCCTCATGAGCCTAGTAGTATTGACAGCACGTTAATTCTTTGCGTGCACAGTTAAGTTCATACCCGAGTGAGTCAAAAGTCCAAGTGCAGACACCGGTAAATTGCCCATTTCTCATGTTACCAATCATTATGCAGAATATCATTTATCACTTGAAACAGGTGAAACTTGAGGGAATTTTTGAAATTTCAAGGATCAGATTCAACAGCAAAATGTTACCTCTTTGAATAAGCTAGGAGCGACTAATAGCATGCATCCAAGACCACATCATAATTATCACTAATAAGTGTAAGGCCACATAAAAAAATTACTTGTTTAGCGTCCCCGCCCGACCTCCGATATGAGCCCGACCTGGAGTTTTTTTGTTTTTTTTTATTTGTCACAAAAAAAAAAAATATTGGGGGAAACAATTATTTCTTGTATGTAGAAGCAGTGTGCGCTAATATCTACCGTAATTTTCGGACTAAACATCATGAAGGCCACCTGGGGTAGAAGCCGCAGCATGCGAAAAATGTACAAATTTAAGCGGAAGGGACATTTGATAATATTTTAATGCTTTTACTTAGGTTTCTCTAGTCTACTGAAATTTCCAATGGTCAGATATCTAGCTTGAAAGCTTCTATGGTCTTCAGTATCTTCCAAACATGTTTTCTGACCATGAATACCATGTATCTTTTCTTCCACAGGCATGTTGCCATTCTATCCTTAAAATAAAAAATAAAAATAAAAACCTCCCTCCCTACCTAGAAAATTTGGAAGAGGTGGACGCTAAACAATTTTTTTTTTTATGTGGCCTAATGGCTTAATTTGTTCTTTTGAATTGATTCTTTGATTGATTGGTTTATATGGTTATAAGTCGAAAATCGACACATGTCGTGGTAGTTTAAAAATAGGATTTAAGACATGGAGGATTTGTTATGCCGGCAGAAATTTATCAGAATATGGGTTCTTTAATCTCCACCCTAAGTTCTTAAACTGCTACATTCTTTGTTTGTGTTTCCTGTCTGTCTTTAGGCCAAGGCAGCCACTGGCCCCGTGTCTATGCAGGATTTCTTGGCGTTTGTGACCCTGGACTTACCTAAAGGTCGTCGTAGTATTATCTGTTGTATGCCACCGGTAGGTACACAGGATTCAGCCATCCCAATCTCCTCAAATCTATCTCTCTCCTGGGATTCAGGCATCCCTATCCCCTCAAATCTATCTCTCTCCTGGGATTCAGGCATCCCTATCTCCTCAAATCTATCTCTCTCCTGGGATTCAGGCATCCCTATCCCCTCAAATCTCTCTCTCTCCTGGGATTCAGGCATCCCTATCCCCTCAAATCTATCTCTCTCCTGGGATTCAGGCATCCCTATCTCCTCAAATCTATCTCTCTCCTGGGATTCAGGCATCCCAATCTCCTCAAATCTATCTCTCTCCTGGGATTCAGGCATCCCTATCTCCTCAAATCTACCTCTCTCCTGGGATTCAGGCACCCCTATCTCCTCAAATCTATCTCTCTCCTGGGATTCAGGCATCCCTATCCCCTCAAATCTATCTCTCTCCTGGGATTCAGGCATCCCTATCTCCTCAAATCTATCTCTCTCCTGGGATTCAGGCATCCCTATCTCCTCAAATCTATCTCTCTCCTGGGATTCAGGCATCCCTATCTCCTCAAATCTATCTCTCTCCTGGGATTCAGGCATCCCTATCCCCTCAAATCTATCTCTCTCCTGGGATTCAGGCATCCCTATCTCCTCAAATCTATCTCTCTCCTGGGATTCAGGCATCCCTATCCCCTCAAATCTATCTCTCTCCTGGGATTCAGGCATCCTCAAATCTATCTCTCTCCTGGGATTCAGCCATCCCAATCTCCTCAAATCTATCTCTCTCCTGGGATTCAGGCATCCCTATCCCCTCAAATCTATCTCTCTCCTGGGATTCAGGCATCCCTATCTCCTCAAATCTATCTCTCTCCTGGGATTCAGGCATCCCTATCTCCTCAAATCTATCTCTCTCCTGGGATTCAGGCATCCCTATCCCCTCAAATCTATCTCTCTCCTGGGATTCAGGCATCCCTATCTCCTCAAATCTATCTCTCTCCTGGGATTCAGCCATCCCTCCCCCCTCAAATCTATCTCTCTCCTGGGATTCAGGCATCCCTATCCCCTCAAATCTATCTCTCTCCTGGGATTCAGGCATCCCTATCTCCTCAAATCTATCTCTCTCCTGGGATTCAGGCATCCCTATCCCCTCAAATCTACCTCTCTCCTGGGATTCAGGCATCCCTATCTCCTCAAATCTATCTCTCTCCTGGGATTCAGGCATCCCTATCTCCTCAAATCTATCTCTCTCCTGGGATTCAGCCATCCCAATCTCCTCAAATCTATCTCTCTCCTGGGATTCAGGCATCCCTATCCCCTCAAATCTATCTCTCTCCTGGGATTCAGGCATCCCTATCTCCTCAAATCTACCTCTCTCCTGGGATTCAGGCACCCCTATCTCCTCAAATCTATCTCTCTCCTGGGATTCAGGCATCCCTATCCCCTCAAATCTATCTCTCTCCTGGGATTCAGGCATCCCTATCTCCTCAAATCTATCTCTCTCCTGGGATTCAGGCATCCCTATCTCCTCAAATCTATCTCTCTCCTGGGATTCAGGCATCCCTATCTCCTCAAATCTATCTCTCTCCTGGGATTCAGGCATCCCTATCTCCTCAAATCTATCTCTCTCCTGGGATTCAGGCATCCCTATCTCCTCAAATCTATCTCTCTCCTGGGATTCAGGCATCCCTATCTCCTCAAATCTATCTCTCTCCTGGGATTCAGGCATCCCTATCCCCTCAAATCTATCTCTTTCCTGGGATTCAGGCATCCCTATCTCCTCAAATCTATCTCTCTCCTGGGATTCAGGCATCCCTATCCCTTCAAATCTATCTCTCTCCTGGGATTCAGGCATCCCTATCTCCTCAAATCTATCTCTCTCCTGGGATTCAGGCATCCCTATCTCCTCAAATCTATCTCTCTCCTGGGATTCAGGCATCCCTATCTCCTCAAATCTATCTCTCTCCTGGGATTCAGGCATCCCTATCTCCTCAAATCTATCTCTCTCCTGGGATTCAGGCATCCCTATCTCCTCAAATCTATCTCTCTCCTGGGATTCAGGCATCCCTATCTCCTCAAATCTATCTCTCTCCTGGGATTCAGGCATCCCTATCCCCTCAAATCTATCTCTTTCCTGGGATTCAGGCATCCCTATCCCCTCAAATCTATCTCTCTCCTGGGATTCAGGCATCCCTATCTCCTCAAATCTCTCTCTTTCCTGGGATTCAGGCATCCCTATCTCCTCAAATCTATCTCTCTCCTGGGATTCAGGCATCCCTATCCCCTCAAATCTATCTCTCTCCTGGGATTCAGGCATCCCTATCTCCTCAAATCTATCTCTCTCCTGGGATTCAGGCATCCCTATCTCCTCAAATCTATCTCTCTCCTGGGATTCAGGCATCCCTATCCCCTCAAATCTATCTCTCTCCTGGCCACTAGAACTTCATGTTTGGGTTCAGTTGTATCTCCTGGGACCGATTTCATAAAACTTACGACGTGTCGCAGAGTTTATAAGACGCATCCATTCTCTATGGACTCATCGCATAGATGCGACGCGTTGCAGCTAGCTAGGACGCGTCGCAAATCGAGTTGCGACGCGTCGCAGAGCTTTATGAAATCGGCCCCAGGAGTACATTTTTTGGCAAAACCTTCAAGCAGTATGGCATCTATTTTCCATTTATGATGATCTGTAAGCCCTCCTATAATAAGCCTTGGTGGATAATTGCTTTCATTTCAGACTTTTGACAAAACTACGTTCTTGGTACTATCATACTTTGGTAGTATACTGAAACATAAATCTTCACAGATTTACCTATAACTTACAGGGTATAAAGATGGTGATGGTAGAAACATACTGTTACATTTTTTTTCTGCCTGAAATACTGCATTTATCCAGAAAAGAGTAAAACCAATGACCAAAAAAAAAACAGTTTTGATCTTTTAAAGATAAAAAATAACGGTGAAAAGGTTTTTTTTAATGCTGAGGGAGTTTTCACTGTTTCTCAAAAAGTAGGCACAGTATGGGACTGACAATTACACAGATGACTGTTACTGTATCTTTCTTGATATTTTGCCCATGAATCTGCATTTCTTTGACAAAAACCAGAGTATGATATTACCTTTAATTCCACCAGCCTAGGACTATCGTAGTTGACTGAGTTTGACACCCTTCTATCTCTGACTTTGCTTCGGTGTTACTGTTCTCTTCTTGACAGGTCACATCTCAGAAGACGCTGAGTGATTTCATGGAGGACCACTTCATCCTGAAACCCAAGACGGAATTATACAAATGGGCCGTTGGCCACCTGTCATCATCCATCGAAAAGTAAGCGAAGTCCTTCAACAGATTCTACCATCCTTCAAAGAAAATTTCCAACCATTGTACAAGTCACGCCTGTGCAAATAATGATTTAAAGGGCGTGTACAACATTGGCAAAGATTATAAGCCTGTGAAAATTTGAGCTTAATCAGACATCTGAGTCCAGAAAAAATTGCGAAAACCCAACTCAATACTTCTTATGAAACATAAAGAAGGATTTTTGATCTTGCCAATTTTGTATCAATTTACCGTTTCTCGTTTTGTTGTTGTGATTCCGTCCAAAATAAACCTTGGAGTCTTAGTAGCATTAGTTTTCTGCCTGCATTTGTTGACCCACACATGATTCAAAGACGTCTTCGTTTCTAGTGATTCTGTGATATTATTGATTGAGACGTGGTCTCTTGTCTGTTTTGAATGATAATTGCAGGCTGCAGGACGCTGTAAATGAACAAGGGCAACGCATGTCCGAGGAAAACCCCGACATTGTGAAGGAAGTACAGCTTGCATCCCCGGAAAAGGTATGATGATCGAGGACACGATTCAGACTCAAGTGCCTTCTCAGAAGGCCAGCTGATATTCATAGCCACCCTGACAGTGATGGAGTGCAAGTTACTGTAGCCTTTCACAGGATTGTGCCTTTGTCTTCGTCTGATAAAAAAATAAAGACAATTTAGAGCCCAAATGTTGAGACTGCTCAGAATTTTCCAAACATATTTTCCCTTTAAAGGGGCCCTGGACATCAGCACTTTCATTTTCTTTAGTTTAGTTTTCATCGGCCATGATGGTTGGCGAGTAGCCAACGTGACCGAGTAGCAGGCTTTCATGGGCACCCTTTGGCAGCCAGCCCCATCAACCCATATAATGATCATGGAGCACAGCTTAAGATCGAAAGTGTTTGGTTTTTGTGGAAGGAGGAAAACCGGAGAAAAACTCTCGAAGCTTAGGAGAGAACAACCAAACGCACAACTCTACTCACATATGATCCAAGCCGGGATCAAACCCAGGCCACATTAGTGAGAGGCGAGTGCCTTACGCACTTTGCCACCTATATGCCCCCTTGCCTTGTCCTCATGCCTCAGACATTTATAAAACATAACTTATGGTGTTGTTGTTGTTGTTGTTGTTGTTTATTCATGTCCAGGCTACCAAACTTCATGATCACATTGAGGCCCTACACCGTGCCTGCACTAAGAAGTCCAGGGCCAGCTTCAAGGAGTGGAGGTTGAAGATGGTGATGAAGACTGACCAGTTCTTGAAGGCAAGTTCACGTCTGACATCTCCACCTCCTAGTCCGATATCCTAGATCTACTGGGCTGAATGTTCTGCACTTAAAGCAGCTTGTTTCCCAAGATGTTTCATTTTGACGTGGCGTTCATTATTTGGGCTTAATTTCACAGCAGTAAGGAACGGTTCTGATAGGTTTACGGAGCGAGAGACAAGCGTGTACTATACTGAAATCCAACATGGATGCCAAAATGGCATGGTCAAAATGTAAACAACAAATACAATGTAGAGTGCGCCCTCTATAGGCGTGTTGAAATATGCAACGAAACACAACATACTGTATTCTCCGCTTAATACTGTAGCTGAGAAATTGCTCAAGCACTTGGACATTTTGCATGTTTGCGTCCTGCATTTTAAGCAATTGGAATGGGTGAGATAAGCATTCTCCTTCTGTGCTTATTGATAATTGATCGCTAAGCTCAAAATCATGTGCTTAAACACCTGTTTGAAATTTCCCCCATATCAAAGATATGACTGATTGCACTGATGGTATGTTTGATGCGGCAGGTGTTTTTCTTTGACATTTTATAATGTTTCTTTGTTTTTGGAACAGCAAACCGAGGAGGAAATGAACAACATTCTTTCTACCCTGACAACATCGCTGGATACAATCAACGTAAACCATGAGGAACTCAGGAAATGTAAATATTTCTATTTCTAGGGATTGTTGACTGCATGAGTGTATGGAGCTTTAATAGATCAGTGCAGACATCTGGGTACGTTTGATCTCTCCTTCCTGATAACAGTGAGGAAGATGGAAACAAACGCCCTCAGAGGGCAATTCCCAGACACGGCTGTGGTAGATTTTGCCTCCAATCAATCTGTGGTTTGCTTCTCAGTGAATACCACCAAAGATTTTCATCAAATAATTATGAGCTTTGCAAAGTCGACAAAATACTTAGTTTATCAAGTGCTGCAAACTGCTCATCAGCCGAAATAATGACCTGAATTTTATAAAAAGAGTAAGGAGGGCCTGATGATGCGTTTCGATCCTAGTAGGATCTTTAATCTAAGATGGATCTAAAAATGAAAAACCGTTAGGTGGTAGGGTTTGCCGGTTTGGTACAATAAGAATAAAGCACTTCATGGTCCTATAAAGGCTAGCACATGCATTGCTCACAAACATAAATGTCTCTGCACTGGTCATATTGTCACACAATCTAAAATGTTGCTTGAGCGTGGTAGGCAGTGTATGATAACAACAAGGGTAGACCAAAGGATTGTTTTATGTCTGTCATCTATTGTTTGATTATTTGATCACATCAAGGAGCTGACAGCTTAGAGAACAAAAATACACCAAAGATACTAACCTGTTTAACAGTATAATTGAACTGAGACCGTCAATGTTGATTGAGTTCCATTGTCTTAGTGCTAATGATCAACCTGGAGACATTTAAGCATGATCGACATTGAAGTAGGGCTGTAAGTTTACGAATAATTTTGTAACCGGTTACCCGTCTGTTTTTCGGTTACGGTTACAATTACCCTTATAACAGAGAAAAACAAAGAAATAGTAAGTTTGGGTCTTTTAGGAACTTGGTTGACAACATTCTTTTGTCACAACATTTGGCAGTGGTAGATATAGCAAAATGTTTGGCCTTTGCTTTGCATAAGCCTGCTGGTCCAATTTTCAAAAGATCATTGACATTTTTTTCTTTGTGAACTCTAGAAGTGTCTATGTTTCAAAAAGAAGAGGCCATCAGCGCTTAGAAACATTGTATTAAGCACTATATAAATGATTTTATTATTATTATTATTATTATTATTAAAAAGATACTTTTCGATTAACCTAACTGGGAAAATGTACCCGGGTACCCTTTTGAACGGTCGGTTAACCGGATACAAAATGCAGCCTTACATTAAAATTTCTTGATTGAATGATTTCTTGGGAAGGGTTTTTGGAGGCTTACGACACTTCCCGGGGGCTGAATGTTTTCAAGGTTGACCTTTCACTGTTGTTGTAGGATTGTATTCTGTTTTTGGTTTCTGCGACATTTCACAATATGCACTTACTCATTAATCGGTTCATTACACCAATAGACAAGGACGGCCTAGACGGAACCCTAGCCAGTCTCAAGAGAGTGGAGCCACCGTCTGAGGAACAAGTCATGGAATTCCTGGAACAACGAGAACGACTGGCGTTACGACAGGCAGAGATGGAAGAGATGAAGATGAATAAAGCAGCCCTGGAAAGGTAAGAGTACGAAGTATTTAGTTAGTGCAGATTATTGCTCTGGATGTCCAAAACTGATGTCCAAGTTGGCTAAGGAATCAGGCTCTGTGATGTTGGGTTTTTTTATCTTGAGAGTTCCAACGATAAGATGACTTTGTTCCCTCAATACAGCGTGGCCTCAAGCCTGAAGTCAGACATTAGACGACTTGAGAAAGAGCTGGCTGACATGGAAGATGGGCAGATCAGGCTGAGCCAGCAGACGTCATCAGAAGACGGTCTTGAGGAAGCCCTGGCCATGCTAGAAAACCTTCACTGGTAGGTCTCAGAAATTCAGTTCAACTTGCTTCCAAGTCACTAAGCATGTGACATTTGCCATGGTATAGTTAGTAGACTCAGTAGATAGTCGCCTTGGCCCAATCTAGCACTAGATTGCTTTGTTGAACCTCATATCCAGTCAACCATCCAATTCCAAATGAACAGATCCTGTTAGGATTGCTGAAGTTATGTTGTGGTATCTTAAATGATTCATGGGATTTGGCAGTATGTGCATGGTTTCATGGTTTCTGACTGCCAAACAAACAAAGATAATTGACTATCAGGGACATCACCAACATAGTGCTGGATAGCTCACTTGGTAGAGTGCTGGGACTTGCTGGTTCGAATCCCTCTCCCGTCAATTCTTCTTTGTTCACCTTTCAATGACTACGACCATGTTTTCAATTTTGTTTTGAACTATTCAGCCTGCAAGACTGGAGGTTGCGGAAATATTCAGAGGAGGAAATGATCTTCTCCTTCTTGGAAGATTCCTTGGTCTTCATTGTCAAACTGGGGACAGATATAGGTAAGCTTCCTTCTTGGTGTCGTGGTTTCAACAGGAATTCTAGCATGAATTGCTATTGGTGTTTTTCATAAGTCACATATTCAAACCATTGATCATATTTTGTCAATTTTTCTTTCTGTTCGAATCATTTCGTCCTCATCATTTTTAGGGTTGTATTTCATCCAGGTAGTAAAGAAGTGTCTCTCACGAAAAGACAACTCTTACCTATTTTTTATTCCTCTGAATATACATGTAGTGGTGGCCGGGTAGCCGTGTCAGTCAGATAACAATTAGCACTTTATTGACTGACTAGAGTTTAAAATGTGCATAAGCTTTTGTAGCAACAACTACTTCATCAGATGCCAAGTACTGTAGTAGTTGTTCCTACAAAAGTTTATGCACATTTCTAATTCTAGTTAGTCAATAAAGTGCTACTTGTATTTTTCTATTTAATATTAGTCCTCTGAGTCAGGACGTGGGGGGGGTTGCAATTTTGTGTTTGTTTAGGATTTTGTATTATTTGGTTGGGTTGGTGTTTTTTTTTTGGGGGGGGGGGGGTATTGTTTTTCATTTCTTTTTGTTTGTTACATTTTTTCACATAAATCGTAAGAAAGTTTGACTAGATTTATTGGAAGTATTTTCATGTGGTTTTTTTTGTTTTGTTTTTTTGTACAGATTCTGGAAAGGGCAACTGTTCCAAAGAAAAGGCAATACTTGGCTTGCACATGGAGAGCCTCCTTGCCGGTACGTAAACAACAAAATCCCTCAATTATCTCTTTGATTGATGTCTTCTGGTAGATGCAGTTCTGTCATTTTGGCTGTATCGGGGGTCGATTTCACAAAAGCACCACGAATGATCTTCACGTTGGAATCTGTTTAACTTGTCAAAGAGGGTCTTATAATAGAGAAGTTAATTTAATTATGGTCACCCAAATGTGTCACTCATACTATGTGTAATCTAAACTCTTGTGATTATGTTGCAGATGATGCTAACGTCTGTGCACGTCTAGCCCACAATCTGGTCAAGGCCAGCATCGACGTAGCCCTACTGCACTCACAGCATCCATCAACAGCTACCTTCAAACTGGTAAGAAGAATAATAAGTTCTAATCCCTTCTGCTACTGATTGTACAGACTGGCCGCAGTCCAAGTTTGAAATGTATTAATTCCACTAACACAAATTGACATGTGAAACAGTGATACAGGATCTATCACGTCAACTATGGAATTGAAGATAAAGTTTTCATTTCATGGCGGTGTAAAGTAGTGCCAAACAGATTATGGTGTGTTTACGTCATTACGTGCTTCAAGCAAACCAAAGTAGTAACAGAAGAGATATCCATGACTGACGATGTATCACCGTTCCATGTCACACAGCCCAATTTCACAAGATTGCTTTGTAGTATAAAGCGATGCTTCTCTGCTTACTGTAACAGTCAACTTAACTGAGGCATAAACATGTTGAACACGTTTGCTTGCATAATGCCTGGTGGTTTGTATAGCATAGAAAATGTATTTTTCATTTTAGAAAAAATGCAAATGTTAAAGGTAGTATATATCTTACTTTGGTAGCATACCGAAACAGGAATCTTCACAGATTTACCTATAACTTACAGGGTATAAAAATGCTGATGGTAGAAACATACTGTTGAAGTTTTTTTCTGAAATGCTGTATTTATCCAGAAAAGAATAAAACCAATGACCAAAATTATTTTTGATCTTTTGATCTATATTTCTTTGACAAAAACCAAGCTATGATATTACCTTGAACTTTTCATGGATATTTTGTGCTATATCTGAACACAGGTAGCAATTTGTACCCCAATGTAGACATACGGACCCCGTACTCTAAGGCTAATTCACTCTAGTCAGTTTAATTTGATGGGCATTAGGAAGCTTTAACCCCCACCCCCCGAAAAAGGACTAGCAACACTGACCTGATTTCAAGTTTTCTTTGTTCTGTCCCATTCCTGTAAATCTTGGACTGCAGTTACTGCAGGAGGTATCTACAGCAGTCAGCCAAGCTGATGGAATCGCTGATGAAATGGACGCAATCAGATACAGACATGTCATCACCATCGATGGAACCAAGTAAGTCACCCTGGCTCTGGAGGCAATGGAGGACACCTCTTGACGCCTTTAAGCAATAGGACCAACTTCCAAAACGATGTTTTTTCTGTCAACCTCAATGAAAATCCTAAGGCTTCTATTGACTGATTCGAATCTGGGACCTTTGGAATGCAGTATAGGCACTTTGCCAAGTGAACTTTCCAGCCCTATTGGCCTTATTCATGGTGCATCCATCTTGTCACCTTCCTTGTATACCCCTTGGAAAAGATAACACCGATTCTAAAAAGAAAACTGGTACCAGACTACTTTGAATCCAAGCCTCGGTTTGATTACACTGCTTTGAATGTAGGATGGATGTACCATGAATAAGGCGCATTGGTAACGTCCAAAGTGCATGATTCTCATTTACTTGTGTTCATTTGCGAATTGTTAACAGAATTAGCCATTTGTCGTAAAGAAATGATTATATCCTTAGCTTTTACACTGGTGTATTCCATGGATCCCAGCGACATTAGCTATGCTGCAAAACCGTGAAACGGCATACCAGAGTTTACTATTTGTCATTTCTTTGCTTTTTTTTTTTTGCACGGGTCACAAGTTTGTCGCCTTCTTTTATTTGTTCACCAATAGAACAGTTTCAAATCATCTAGTCAGGTTCTCTTGATGTTCATTTGATGGTTTGCATAACGTATCTTCTTGATTCTTCTTCCAGTCCTACAGTGGAATTCTCCAACCTGGATGCCATGGTCAAATTCTGGGTGACCTTTGACCTCCTTCCCGGCAGCTATCCTTTCAAGGCTATATCCGCTAACTTCAAGCACAAAATTGGCAATCTTGGGTAAGCACATCCATCTATTGGTGTAGGCCTCTGGTTTGGGGGCTGGCACAGCAACAATTAAGGTAGATTTGAGGCTTTGCATGGTGACAATTGTTATGTGGATCGGTTTGCGGAAATACCAAATCGTTTGTACTTTCGCACTTCATTTCGTTCTGATTAATAATTTCATTCCGCTAAATGAACTGAAATGCCTGTTGACGTCCCTGTTTCTTGTTGTCATTTTCAACTTTTCAGCCAAGAAGACGTGCAGTCAGCGCTGAGCCAAGTGCATCCAGGATACACGTACATCAGCAGGCTTGTAGCAAGCATTGACTCCCTGATAAAGCAACACATACCTCCTGACCTGTGATCATGTCACTTACACTCTTCCCAGTCAGCGCTGAGCCAAGTGCAGCCAGGATACACGTACATCAGCAGGCTGGTAGCGAGCATCGACTCCCTGATAAAGCAACATGTACCCCTGACCTGTAACCATGTCACTTACACTCTTCCCAGTCAGTGCTGAGCCAAGTGCAGCCAGGATACACGTACATCAGTAGGCTGGTAGCGAGCATCGACTCCCTGATAAAGCAACATGTACCCCTGACCTGTAACCATGTCACTTACACTCTTCCCAGTCAGTGCTGAGCCAAGTGCAGCCAGGATACACGTACATCAGCAGGCTGGTAGCAAGCATTGACTCCCTGATAAAGCAACATGTACCCCTGACCTGTAACCATGTCATTTACACTGTTCCTCACTTTCATCATCTCCATTGAAATTAGACCACAAGTCATTGCTTTGGGTTAAATTCATGGTTGATTTGTTGTTTATGGTTTCAACCATAAATCGTTCAGTGAATGTGCCTTTTAAGCAATCTCTACAAATGTTATGTCCCAACTTCTCGGTAGGAATTTTTGCTGACGTGTGAGCACGGCCCTTGCATGACTACACCATTGAATCTTGTCTGAATCTGATCATTTCAGATGCAGGTTAATCATTCTTTTTAACACGAGCATTGATTTTGATATTTTCATAGCTTCGTATTATGTTTGCTTTTTGGAAACTTGACATTTAAAAGAAATGTTTTTTGGTTTTTTTTTTTTCAAACAACAACTTGATGTAATTTCCCTTGAATGCCAGGTGTAACTCGCACAAAGTAATGTTCAGTTGCTCAGTTTAGCGACAGGGTTACATAGATATTACCATTATTTGTATTCATTTCATGTCAAATCAGATATCAATTTCGGAGTCAAAATGAGGCCACCTTTTAGCCCTTACCTTTTCATTGATGTAGACTGGTTATATGGTGAATGAACAAAATGATATTCCACTGGTAACCAATAACCACAGGATTAAGCCAAAAGTTGTGACGTAATTTTCAGCTTCAAAACATAAATAAAATGGAAATAGGGAAACTTCCATTACAAATTCTGTGTAATTATATACCAAATTAACATTGTTTTCTGGAATTAATTTTTGTTTGCCATCATGTTAAGCCTGACGACTGTAAATACTGTACAATAACTGTATGTTATATTAAGATGTTTGCATTTGCTCTATGTATATGATTTTGTTTGTTTGGGTGTTTTGTTTGGTTTATATTTGCTAAAAAAAATCATATAAAATGTGTCGCCATGTATCTGTATTTCGGTTTGTATGTGGTGAATTGCATGGTCACTGGTCGTCTGCCTCCTTCCGTCTCTGGAGACGATGGCTGCACCAAGTTTGGTCATTATTGTTTGCGACACCTCCTCGAGATACTTGGTTAAAGAGACTCACCCATACTCCCAAAAGTTCCAGTTCAGTTCTCCTTTATTTACAACAAAATGAAATAATTACACTTCATATTGATTGATTACAATATTTATGAGAAAAATATCAAATTAACAAATACATAATTATACATCATATAGATATGAGATTAGAGACTCAGAAATTTAAATACTTTATAAATTGGCAGTGCAGTTAGCTGGGTTCAGAACGTTGTCAACACAGTGACGTAAGGGTGGTGGGGGGATTCCCCAAAACTGGATGTTGGTGTCCCCTTTAAAATCTTGATTTTTAAAGAATTGCCCTTCCTTCATTGATCCTTCTCCCTTAAATTGGCATGCCCCCCTCAGAAAATGAAGGTCCTAGTTACGTCACTGAGTGATCAACTGCCTTTTAATCATTTAAAAAGTAAAACATTTAATTACTTCTGATTTATTCTTAGAAAAAATATTAGTGAAAATGACCTGACTAAATTTGTAACAAATTTGCATTCCTTAAAGTTTAAAGTGCTGTACAGTATAATAACATGTATAGAAAAAGAAAACACTCTGCATTCAGAAGCACATAATTCTGTAGTGAATTGACATTAAATTGACATTGTATGTATGTAGTGAAAGCACTTATTTTGTACACATTTAACATGTTCTGTGACTCCCAATGTGCCAAATGAGACAAGTACAATCATAGGACATTAAAGAAATGAGGCTCGAGGCTAGGCTTGAGATTTATTGTGCTACTCCCATTTTGTGTCCTAAATGAAATGAAGAGCTTGAGATACATGGCGAAGCTGGAAGCCTTTCTATGGCTTCATCATGTGGACCAATTTCTTCATTTAGTTTTGTGGGCCTTAAATGGCAGTAGTGAAATAAGTACCAAGCCTAGCCTCAAGCCTGGTTTCGTAAAGGCCCATAGGCCCCATAGACTGTTATATTTAAATTGGGGTCATTTGCATAGAAGAATTTCTCGTTTGCATACATTTATGACTGCGTTTGGGTGAAGTCGTCCCGTCTGAACATCAGACTGCTTTGGTATTTGGACTGGGAGGTGTGGAACTCAGGTCTGAGGGCCGTGTAACGGTCCAAGTCTGGACGTTTGGATTCGCACCGGATGCGTGGTTCCACTTCGTTCATTCTTTCTCTCTTGTCCAGGAAGAGACTCTCGTCATGTGGGCCCTTTGGAATGATCCCACTCACCTCACAATTCTACAAAAAAAATACAAAAGTTGTGCTTTGGTTTAAGGAGCTTTTAAAGGGACATGTATGGATACATAAAAAGAAAATGGGAAATCTTCCTGTGAACAAAATAACTTCCGGTTTTCTATCCTTTTCACAAAATGATTCCTACCTTCACAATGAGTTCTCTATTCCTCATGTCATTTTTCCATTCAGGGACATATCTGCGTGGTATGACGGGGTGAAGTTTGGAGAATTGTGGGATTCTGCCAATAGGAAAAGAAATTGTAATTAGTTCAATGTTGGTGTGGGACACTGAAGGGGCCTTGGCATGCTTGGTAAAAAAAAAGGGCCAGCCACTGCTTTATATAGAAAGCCCTTCTAGAAATAAGAACTTTTTAAGTATGGTTTGGTTTATTTCCATCTTCTTTAACTGTGCAAAAAAAAGTACAAATTATGCACATTAATAGAAATACATTTACAATGATCACTAATGAAGGCATTTATGTTGGACGCAATTTTGATGCCTTTTTTAATGCGCAATTTTTAATTTAACATTCATTTAAGATTTTTTTTTACCATGGCACGTGACATAGGCCAAGCTACCTTCACTTCAGTTAGGCCTAGGTTAAAAACAGGTTTTCTTTAAAAACAAGTCACTTCGGATAATGGGTAGGCCTACTTAAACTTAGACTGCGCAGGTTGAAAGATTGCACTCAGTTTCACATAGCCATGGTACTGGGCCTACAATTAATAAAGATGAAGTAGGCCTACTCAAGACAAGTAGGCCCTACAGTGTGTCAGTGTAGATTATAATTATGCCCACTAAACTTGTTAACACTAACAAAGTAATGCACTTGTCAATTGTAACCCGCGCCCCGGGGGACCCTGGCTATAGCAGGGCACTAGCGGGGACCTTCCCAAGGGTTTCCAAGAAAAAGGTGCCCCGCTACCCTGGACATTACCCCGGGACTGACCGGAGACTTCCAAAGGGGTTGCCCCGCAAGCCGGGGTGATACCCAGGGATTTCCAAAAGCAGATGCCCCGCCGGCCGGGGCGATACCCGGGGATTTCCAAAAACGGATGCCCCGCCGGCCGGGGCGATACCCGGGGATTTCCAAAAACTGATGCCCCCCCGGCCGGTTCAAGTTCAAGTTCAAGTTTAAGTATCTTTATTATATCCCACAGGGGGTAATGGTGGCATACAATAAAAAATCAAACAATATATAAACAAGTTAAGAATACAATTACACACACAAAAATACAATTAAAAAGTAAAACAGAAATGTATTGATGCAAATATGCTTGCATGCAGTATGTGAAAAAAATACTTATGGGAATCTTGACGAAAACGATTTGTATCACGTTATTGAATCATTACATGATGGTATGTTTATGATTATATATGATTATATTGAAGTGGTTTCATGGCTTCTGGCTGTACTACAGAGCTTGCAGGCTAGTTGAAAAAGCGCATATGAAAGGAAAAATGCAGTCGTTACAAAATATGGAGGGGGGGGGGGTATGGCTACACCTATGTGGATGGCTGATGATGAAAATTTGGAAGAGAAAACCTATATGACCAAATATTTTTTAAATGAAACAGTTTGAGCAGTACTTTTCACAAGTTCTCTTAGCTCATACGTACAACTAGCTGTTTAAAAAAAAATGCTTAAAAAAACAGTGCACTGGTAAATTGCTAATCAATTAATCGATTAATGAAAGAAGTTGAACAGAATAAAATGAACAAAGCTACTGAAACATCATGAATGGTACGTTACCTTATTGTCTGTTGCATGACCGAGTGGCCTTAGTTTTAGGGCATACTATGCAAGGAATCTTTTGCCGGGGCATAATGAAGGGACTTCCACATTAGGCCCGGCGTTACAGGGCCTGGACTGTGCGGGGACTTCCAACTTATGCCCAGCGGGAGGGGGCGGGGACTTCCAACTTATGCCCAGCGGTCAGGGGCGGGGACTTACCCATGGGTTCCAAGAAAACAGTGTCCCCGCCCCGTGGCACTTGACTAGAAACTTACCAGGGACTACCCGGGGGTTTCCAAATTTCAATATGGAAGTTCCCGGCTAAGTCCCCGCTAGTCCAGGGTCCCCCGGGGTGCGGGTTACAATTGACAAGTGCATAACAGCCACATACATAGGCCTACTATGTGACATAGGCTGCTTTAGACTAAAGAAAGCGTAAGACTAACCCGGTGTTACCATACCGTGGCGTTATTCATTCACTAACGTTAGTCCAATAGGTTTCAGGTCAACTCGGTCCGTAACCAACTCGGTCCGAGTCAACTCGGTCCGTGACCAACTCGGTCCGTAACCAACTCGGTCCATGACCAACTCGGTCCGTAACCAACTCGGTCCGAGGCCAACTCGGTCCGTAACCAACTCGGTCCGTGACCAACTCGGTCCGTGACCAACTCGGTCCCTATGGGAAAATGCACGCAAAAACGTCTAGTAATTTTGTTGCAGCCAAACGAGTACGTAGTCTCGCAAATTGCGTGAATTTAACTATTTATTTAGGCCTATTTATTTATTCATTCATTCATTTATATCTTAAAAACATTATAAGAATAAAAAATACAAAAAGGGATGACAAAAAGTAAAAAAAAAATAAAAAAAAAACCTGTCATCAAAAGACGTGCCTTCCCAAACAATATAGCCTGCCAATTATAAATCTTATATATGTATATACACAGATTAATTAAAACAAAGCTAAAAAATAAAAAACAAAACACAAATCACTCATCATTATTATTCATTAATTGATTTATTAATTTTAAACATAAAAAGCCCGTTTTCATAAGGCATTTGACTTCGTGTATAATTTAATTGATATTTTAATTAAAATTGTATTGTGCCATTTTATCAAATAATTATGGTATCAACATAATAAGACATAATTTATTTCTTCACGGTTTCAGCCACAAGCAAAACATGTAGGCCCCTATGTTATGATGACATTAAAAAACATTGATTCAAGAAGCCTACATGTTGTACACTGCTGCTGCAAACTGGATTCTTGTTTGTGTACGTTTTCCCATAGGGACCGAGTTGGTCACGGACCGAGTTGGTTACGGACCGAGTTGATCACGGACCGAGTTGGCCGCGGACCGAGTTGGCCACGGACCGAGTTGGTCACGGACCGAGTTGGCTTCGGACCGAGTTGGTCTCGGACCGAGTTGGTCACGGACCGAGTTGACTCAGACCGAGTTGGTTACGGACCGAGTTGACTGGCACCCGTCCAATAAGGGCCTAGGCTAATTAGTTTCCTGAATTAGAAAAATTAGCCGATGTCTGAATCCAAAGCGTGAGGCAGGATCGGCTTTATTATTTGACCCAGTAAAAACACCAACACTAACACGAGTAAAAAACACATTTTTACCTCACATCATCCTGTTTAATTCCAGACCGGTCTGCCATGATTTCCTTGGAAATGTTGAAGTGAAGATGAAACAGGTTACAGCTGTCTGTTGTGTGTTGCAGATGTACTTGTTGTGCATGCAGCTCATATCATGCAGTCCCGATGTGCAATCGAATCAGCTGCACACATCACCCAGCGTCTGTTGCCATGGCAAGGTTAAAGGTCACATCGGACGTGCTTGGCTGGCTCGCGCGTGAATGGACCGGATTCATGGATTTGGGAATGGAGATCAATCTAGCAGTCAGTGGTTGTAGCAGTGTCTATGGGCGCGCCTTTTCGAAACGGAGGCTTGGCTCCGGCTCCGGCTCCGGCTCCGGCTCGGGCTCCCGCTCGGGCTCCGGCTCCGGCTCCGGCTCCGGCTCCGGCTCCGGCTCCGGCTCCGGCTCCGGCTCCGGCTCCTGCTCCATTTCGAGAATCCATTCTAAAATGACGGGTATCAAAATAGAGGAGTTTGGTTGCGGTTCGGAAGTATTCTCTGATTTAAAAGGATACAAAAACAAAGTTTCAGCTTCAAACCAATTATAAATTCAGCACTAGGCTGACGCGTCGGAGGGCTAGGGGGAGTAGAGCCAGAGTCATGAGCCTTGCGTCAATTTTATTGGGGCGCCGTTTGCACATTGACTTCTGATCTAATTAAAAACTTCGTTTATAAATTATAAGATGCCAAGAAGTATCTATTTTTGTAACATGGTGTTCTCATCATCCTTCGTGGTTTGAATAAAAAAAAAGTTAAAAGACATCAAAAAGTTATCAAATCAATTTTGAGATGCGAAGGTGGGTATAAGGAAGGCCACGCGATTGTACAAACAACACTTAAATGGCCTCGGTAGTGGCACTAATAACTGCTTAGTTCTGGTATATGGTATCCACAAGCAAAGAACTTCAACTGACGTACCCGACCATTGGGTTAAGGCGTGGTGCTGAAGAAGTCTTATACATGTATAGGCCTACTTGTGATGGAGTTGTATTGAAAATTAGTGTGATACAACTCTCTTCTCGATCTCCGGGTTGGTTGATGAATAACTTAAAGGTAGTATCATACTTTGGTAAGAAACCAAAACAGAAATGTCCACAGATTTACATATAGGCCAACTTTATGGTATGAAGATGGTGGTGGTAGAAACATACCGTTAAAATTGTTCCGCCTGCTGTGAAAAGGTGTATTTTTATCCAGAATTTAGTCAAACAACCACCGAAAATCTTTTTGATCTTTTAAAAGATCAAAAATGAAAGACTTAAGAAATGTTGTGTCGTGATATTTTTGCCCATGAATCTGTATTACAACTCTCTCCAGCACATGATTGTTTTTCATGTGCTTTGAAAATGCGATGAGTATGCATGTGCTCATCATTACGTCGGTGGAAGGCTATTGATTTGCATATAGAGTCTCCATGGCAACACCAATGATGCCATCCATGGTTATTATTATACTCGACGTGGTGGGTCGTACTCCCATCATCATAACCACCAATTAGAAAAAGTTAATTATTATTAAAACATTCAATGACTAAAATAATCCAGTCATGGTTTCCCTTGTCGTTATTTGATGATTATAAAAAGCTGCATCCTCTTTGAGTGGTACGGTCGCCATTCATGTACTGTTTCTCAGGTTGCAGCATTGTTAACTATGCGCTTGATAAAATTATCCTTGGGTAGCGGTGAGTGGTTATTTCATGCCAAACGAACAAAGATAATTAATTGACTATTAGGGACACCACCAACATAGGGCTGGATAGCTTGGTAAGAGCACCTGTACAGTATTCCGCAGGTCGCTGGCTCGAATCCCGCGCGTACTATATTATTATGATGGCCCGTCAGCATAGAGTTAAATAAAAAACTAGAGTGCGCGCTTCGTATTCAATGTGCGTGCTCTTGGCACTCTGGCATGGACGCGCGCCGCCATTTTAGTTGGGGTGACTGAGCAACCGCAGTAGAGTCCAAAAACTGTACCCGGATGTTACTCGAAGAACTGCGCGCACTGTGCGTGACGCGACGTATTATTTTATGCACAGTGCTGCGCGCACGAACCGGGGTAAGAATATGTACGCACAATTTGAAACGGGACGCGCGCGTTTTCCCTTGTTTCCTTAATGCAATGGCGCTGGCCATGATTCGAGCAACACGCGCAGAGTGCACACTCTAGTTTTTTATTTAACTCTATGCCCGTCAGTCAATTCTTTCTTTGCCAGTTTACTTTTCGATGACTTGTTGCTGTTCAAAAAACACTCCAAAAATTTCCTGTACTTAAATTTTTCCGGATATTTTCCTTACCACCTGCTCTAATCTAGGAGGTAGTAATAATGCCTAATTCCTTAACCGAACGCAAAATCCGCGATTCCGCGGATGATTCCGAACTTGTCCGGATCACTGCCGGATTCTGCCGAGGATATCGGCTGCTGAATCTGCTGCTTTCAGCCACGTGCACAAACATTGAAAATTAGCTGAGGGAGTCCAGGTACCTGACGTGTTGGGTACCCAGACTCAATTCTATCCAACACTGCGCATTCTTGTATTGGGACACCGGTTATCTGAAAACGATTTTTGTCAAGCTTCACTCCGCTCCCTGTGAACACGAAAAGAAGGTGAGATATATCTTGTGTTTTTGTGTTTGGGGGAAGGGAATTGGGTTATGCTTCTGATGTTAAATAATATATCGTACTTTCGAAATAGCTCTGCAAATGATATTTACATCACTGGCCGAACAAGACAACTTGGCACTTTCAACAATAGTTGCGATGATCGTAACCCTAGGTCTGACATGGGGACTGGGACCTTAGGGTTACGAGAAAACGTGTTCAAAATGTTTGGGAATGACATTTTGGCCAACTCCTGAAGTACGTCTCCACTTAGTTTTCCACTTTCCAAAATCCAAACACAAAATCTGACTACATGGATCTGATTGGTACTTATCAATGAGTCATATAAAACCACTTTGAATATCGAAAGATCATTATATTCAGAAAAAATGACCCAAAACTTACCGAAGGTGTCGAGATTCCCTCCGTTTGCCGTCAGTCGGCCATTTTGAATAGTGCGCAGTGTGGCACCTCGACCAAATTACGTCATGCGCAATGCCGTTTTGGCTGTTCCACCTTTCAAACTCAAACTCGCAGCCCTATGGAGGGCTCGTATCACGTGCGTTGTACAGTGCTATACACGGCATATCGCATACAGTGTGTGAGCGTGTCCGTTACATAAAGCACAGGTTATTGAATTGACCAGACCCGTGTGCCGCGAAACTGCCGAATTAAGTTTATTTTCCGCCGCTCTTCTGATATGACAGGTGAAGAAAAACGTATACGGCGTGATTTTTTCCCGACATCCAACACAGGCCGACATCGAACACATGCGAAAATACGATTTATGGAGAAAGAAATGGAGTGTATTATACACGATATGTATGCGTTTTATACCTCCATGGTTATCGTTGCGAGATCTAAATAAAAATATTCTGATCGACCGTCCTTCCAAAGTACCGTAAATCGTAGGCTGATCAGCTTATAAATCTTACTTGAATTTCACTCAGATATTTTGTTCAATTGGAGAAGTAGAAACATAATTATACTTAATCTAAAAAAAAATATCGTAAAATCCTTCCGAAACCGACCGCCGATCGCATTAAAAAATTAAGACGTAAAAACATTGCCCACACCGCAGAGAAAGACAGCCTGGTATCCGCGTGCGTATAGCCACAGTTTCAAAGCAAACGTAGTTAGTCTCAACCAGTACATTACACGTGCCGGCGTGGGCTTGCGCGCGGTCGGAACTCGGAAGGCCTACCTTTTTGGATAGCGGCCGGGTTCGTTCCACCGTTACGGACGGTGGCTCACGGCCGGCCGGCTCGGTACAGATTTCGCCGTGGGCTTGAAATGGAAGTGTATGTTGCGCTCGGTCGATACCTTTTTGGATCGCGGCCGGGTTCGTTACCGTATACGGACGGTGGCTCACCGGGTCACACAGCCGCGGCCGGCTCGGTATACAGAACTAGAACTACAGATTTGCAGTAAGAAATTGTGGTTTTTCCGATAGAATATTCCTGTGATATTTTTTGGAATATGTCCTCACTGTCCTACCGGGTATGATCATTTTTGGTGTAATTGATGACCGGATATATTTTTCAGTCCACCGTTAATTCCGACCACTGCGCGATCTGTGATGATCGAGGTGGATGACCTTTTTATTTCTAAGTTGATCATGGATTGGGTCGGCACCGAGTTTGTGACTTGCTAACATTGTCTGTTTGTGGGACCATTCATAAAGGAAATCATTTGAAAATCTTAGCAATTTCCTTCAGTTCATGATGAAAGATTTGAATTATCAGCGGCAAATTGACATGGGCAAACAACCTCCTCCATACTGTATACGATATGCGTGTACACGGTATATACAGCGCACGTGTTATTCGGGGAACACCCCCTCCATAGGGCTGCGAGTTGGAGTTTGAAAGGTGGAACAGCCAAAACGGCATTTCGCATGACGTGATTTGGTCGAGATGGCACACTGCGCACTATACAAAATGGCCGACTGACGGCAAACGGAGGGAATCTCGACACCTTCGGTAAGTTTTGGGTCATTATTTCTAAAAATAATGATCTTTCGATATTCAAAGTGGTTTTATATGACTCATTGATAAGTACCAATCAGATCCATGTAGTCAGATTTTGTGTTTGGATTTTGGAAAGTGGAAAACTAAGTGGAGACGTACTTCAGGAGTTGGCCAAAATGTCATTCCCAAACATTTTGAACACGTTTTCTCGTAACCCTAAGGTCCCAGTCCCCATGTCAGACCTAGGGTTACGATCATCGCAACTATTTCAACAACTGCACTGCAGTGGCCATGGTGGCAGTGCATTGTGCCTGCAGCACAGCGAAAAATCCCTTACACGAATTGGCACGAAACGGTCGCAAGAGGGCGTCACGATCATCTCATTTTGTGACATCATTGCACTGACCAAAAATGGAAGTTTTCATGAATGAAACTGACGCGCATGGGCACATACTCAGCGATGCCCACTCTAACCATAGTTACTTCGACAGACCTCGCCACGATCTTTCGAATGGTACCAAAAACATACACATTTGTACATTTCTTCGACCTTTTGACCATTTTTGGTGGTGTCACCCGACGTTCGAGAACTCACGGACACCGCGATCGTATTTGAACTTTGGTGAGCTGTATTTTTGTTGTCATTTTACCGCGAAACCGCGCCACCGTCTGAGTGTGATTGTTGGGTCGTTGAATATTCATATAACATGTGTTGGGTCTATTGGTTGTGTATGCTGAGAGCGCCACATGAATATGCATAGAATTGCATGGTCATCCGGAGATGTCGTACGGCCGACTGTTAATCGTTGCGTAGTCGTACACCGCGTGTGTTTGAATAGGCACATCGCGTAATGCGTGCCCCGTACGTGTCTGCAACGGCCCTGCGTGCGTGCGTAACGAGTTGGGCCAGCACATGGTTTCCGTGACGTCACGAGCACGGCCTCGCGCGTTGACCAATCAGCGCGGCGCTTTTTACACACGGCACTGTTTCCATCCGTGTTACAGTGCATATGGGGAATTTTTCGCTGTGTGCAGTGAACTTCAACAGTGCAAACTGCAAGTGATTTTCAGAATTGGCCTTTTATCACACACGATATTTCACTAGTAGGCCTATGGGCCTTGGAAAGAATTCCACTGACGGCCATCACTTGTGCACAAACCTATGGGACCAATAGAGGGCGTTTTGATAAAAATGGCTACGGCTGCATTCAAAGTGTATAATTGTAATTTGTAGGTCAAAAAAACCCTGAAAATCTCACTTTGTAGATAGAGCTACACCAGTTTTCACTCCTGAGATTGAAGTTCATTATGACTTGCATCAAATAAGTTAACTAGGCCTATTGGAGGAAATAACCCTGTTTCCGTCATGGCCGTCAGTGGAATTTCTTTCCTGGGCCTTTTCGAAACGGAGGCTCCTGAAGGCTCTGGTTCCCTCATATGCTGAAAATATAGGTCGTGGTTTTTCATTGAAGCTGAAGCTCTGTTTTCCTTTTCAAACCAGCCTAGAGAATTAGAGAAAAGTAGTTTATGTTTTGATAGTAGAATGGATTCACGAAATAGTGTGGTTTCATATCAAGTGCAAAATGCAGTGGTCGCCATGACACATGATACATGGGGTGCGCATTACATTACTCACAGTGTGAAATTAACTATGAATATCATGCGCAAGACGGCAATGAATGGTGGTGCAGGAGGAACATCGAATATCAGAAATATCTTCGCACATATTTGTGATGTTTGTTACATCGTACATCACAAATTCACAAATATCTGTGCAGTTTTTTTATGCGATGTTTGCACGTGCATTATAATGACGTATAACAATACATCGTACAACACAAATCTGCGCACATTTTTATATGTGTGTTTTTATATTGGCATGATTTTTTCTGAAAAATCTTTTCTTGTTTTAGTTTACGATAATTAGAAATCAAGTGAAATGTGCAAAAAAAGTTATTAAAACAGTGGTCAACTGCCGCGAACAGCGCAATAACGGTATGCAGTTAGTGGTTGTGATTCACCCATAATGTCATGTGTCATGGCGACCAAAAAATGCGTAAGGACATTATGGAGCCTGAGCCTGATCCTCCATTTTGTAAACCTCCTATGTCTGTCCATGCCATGGGCTTGAGGCTGGTGGGGTATCATGCACAATTTCAAAGTGTTAGAACGTGTTCCAAATCTCCTGTTGCTACCGCAAATAACACACAAGTCTATGGAAACGGCTGCAGTCACTTGACACTCCTACTGGCTAGTGTGCACTGGCCGTTGTGGCTGGCATACGTGTATGTGAAATATGCGGCTGTAGCCAAAGATTTGAGACACGGCTTTCTGTAAAAGAAGGGTAAAACAGAATGCTAAAAGTCACAGATATTTGGTATTTCACAAGTGAAATTATTGTATTTTGGACGATTGTAAAGTTCGGGACCCCCCTATGTTTTTATCACAAGCGCAACCATAACGTATTCACAGTCGTTCCTACAAGTGGTAAAAACGTGGTGGGGTCCAGAACTTTACAATCGACATATTTTATATTAAATTTGTAATCCATTACCCTTCAACAATGTCATATACGTCTACTACATTGGACTTGTTGTAGACTACATGGATACGTAACATTCATCTTGCTTTTATTTGTAATACAGCTCTTTGTACATGATGTGGAGTATATTACATCAGTGCAGGCTACGCCTTGCAGTTGTTGTCAACCATGCTAGCACACTAGCCGCATATCAAACAGGTAAGCTGCACAATTACACCTTGATTCAACACCACGGATATTGCAAGTAAGGATCCAGCAATCCTGGTGTGGGAATTTTTTTAAAGTAATTTGTGATTTTTGAAGTTGAAGAAATTAATGTACTTGGCCTACATGATATACTATTTCTACCCTAAATGAAATTGAGGCCATATCCCAATTCTCTGGCTGCAGCTGCAAATTACGCATGTACCTATGGCAGCCACTAGCCAGTGACTGCAGCCGTTTCAATAGATTTGTGTGTTATTTGCTGTCACAGCCAAAGAATTGGGACATGGCGCATTCACGTTTCATTTTATGCCCCTCCCCTCTAAAAAAAGAGAGACAAATATGGGCTTGTAGTTGTATGCAACCCATACTTATTCAGATATTTGGCATGTTATTTTTTCTCCTGTTATTTAGCAAACAATTGTCTGTCTTTTTATGCAAATTAGGCTTGCCCTTCACCGACATAGATGAGAACTGCATTCTTAGTACTTTTTGAGTACACATGAAAATATTATGTGTTGCCTCAGGTGGGATTTGAACCCACGACCTCCTGCTTACTAGTGCAGATGTCATACCACTAGACCACATTTTTCTCCTGTGATTTTATAAATTAATAATAGCAAATAATTGTCTTTATTTTGGTGTGTTGTACAGGTGTAGGAAGTACAGGCGCTAGCTTTCTCTCAAGAATTTGGCCGTTAAGCACAGTTGCACCCTCCAGGAGCATTTCACTAAACCAGCTCCATCGACGTGGCCCCTACCGTAAGAAACCCAACCCCAACAAGACACATCCCACCAACCACCGCCCCCAGCTTAAGGGCGTGGTCCTGAAGACCCTGATCAGGAAACCCAAGAAGCCCAACTCGGCCAACAGGAAGTGTGCCAAGGTGCGGCTGAGCAACGGTCGGGAAGTTGTGGCCTTCATCCCTGGCGAAGGCCACAATCTGCAAGAGCACAACATTGTGCTGGTGGAAGGGGGTAGGACTCAGGACCTCCCGGGAGTCAAGCACACGGTGATCAGAGGCAAATATGACTGTGGACATGTCATTAAGAAAAAGAAATAATCAAGAGCCTGGCTGCAGTTCCTGGCATCGTATGGAGACGTGAGCTGTGTCTGGACTCAATGTGCAACCTCTACTCTGTGCCAGTCGGAGGATGAAAACATCAGGAGTTCCTCTATGATTGATGCCCAAGGGGCTCAGGCCTCAGCTTAGGGAGAAAAACTTAAATACTGGTTAGGCCCTGCCACTGAAAAGCCTGGCCAGGCCTGGGCTTTGCCTGGGCTCTATGGCTTCTATAATGTCTATTCTTGAACTATCAATTTCAAGCCTCTGCTGTGTCCTGGATCATAGTTGGCACTAACCTGATTGGCAATCTGAGTCCACATTGATCATGGACAGTATCTAGAACCAGGCGTTATTGATTTCAAGTATGTCTGTTGTAGTGAAGTTCAGGGCTGACAAGAGGAGGATTTCGGGCCCGAAGGCCTGGCCAGGCTTTTCAGTGGCTGGGCCTGACCAGTATTCAAGTTTCTCTCTCTTAATAATGAAGTCATTCTCAAAAATGGTGTTGACTGTGTCGTTCAAAGGAAAAATATGGGGAAAGACTATTCAATCATTCATTGCAGTATTGTCATAATTAACATTGTAGACCAGAATAAAAACAGAAGCATTTCATTTCTCCAAAATGTTTAAAAACCAACCCAAAGTTATGGATGTTTTGTAGCCTATTTCAGGTGCAAAACTCAAGACTCTTGGAATAATGTGAAAAGACGATCAAAACTGTTTTCAGGTTGCAGCATTGGCACGTGAGGAGGTTTTTGCCAAGCTTATATTCTCCATAGAACAAATTGAAGACTGAATGTCTGTCACATCAAGATAGGCAGGTACTGGAAACACGGTCTTTTCCATGCTCAGACCAGTCACCAGTTGAAGTGTACCAAATTATAGTGCAAAATTGGATTTGTCATCTGTCAGACGTTTTGTGTTGGCACTTGGCATGTTTTAAAATACGTTTTGGAGCAGTTGTTTGTATTTAAAGGGTTACTGGAACTTACTGCAGTGCTTTTTCAGTCAGGTTATTTTATTGCCTTCATACAGAGAATATACTGACAAATAATGAATGGCAAGTCTTATTTTGGTTTCAAACCAACATTTGGTTTTCCTTTGAATGGCTTTGTAAAACGCGGGATTTTCACACATACTCATGTAGGGAACCAACAGGAAAAATATAATGAAAAAACATAAAAAATGAAGAGGCAAACTTGACCTGCAGAAATAGTTTGGTAAAAAGATTACACCACCAGTTGAGTGAAAGGAACATAATTTTATTTGGCAAAATAAAACCCATTGAGAAGGAAAAGGACTGTCAGAAAACCTATAAAACAACTGCAACTTTTTGTGCACAAATCAATTGGGTTACTGCTCTCATGAATATGGAAATTTAATTAGCATATAAAAAAAAACTGTTTTTAACCCTGAATCAGTGTGAGGAAGTGGGTAAAATCACAGTTCCCATGTACAGTTTTCTTATTGGCACAGGTTCAAGCCATTATATTCCCATTGCAGAGACCCTTTAAGGTAGTTGGGATTTTCATGATGATCCAGGAATAACTGGTTGTCAGACACTTTGATTTAAACATATCTGAATATCCCATGATAATCTTGGTTGACATAATAAAAAATAAACTTGAGTAATTTGCTATTCTGAATGTTTTCATGTGTAACATTGTCACTCTACATGTATGATATTTAAAGGAGGGAAAAGGGAGGAATAAATCGGCAAATTCCTCGGGCCCTTGCAAATAAAAAAGCTCACTGGTTTTCTTGTATCTTGGAAGAAAAAGATTCTACAGATCAAACTGTAAAAAGTGGGAGTTGAGCTATTGAGTGACAAGTTCTCAAAGCATGGCAATGTTTTATAAAATGTTAACTGCTTTAGACCATCTTGTAGGGGAGTCGTGCACATAAACCTACGGGTATCGCTCGGAGCATCTCGCCCCTTGTTTTGTCCCGAACAAAAGGATAAAGCACACAAGGAAAATGTACAAACATTTTAATAACTTACAAAAATGTCTTTTCAAACTTCCTTAATGAATGAATGTTTTTAATGAAGCATAGTTTACCCTGAGAAAAACGTCAAGCGAGCATTGAAGCCGTCAGGTCCTCCTGACTCTAACCACTAGTATTTTAGTTGAGCTCTTTGCAGCAGTTTATTACTTGTACGAATTTATACTTTTCTTAAAGTCAATTGTGTGCAGAATATTTTCTTTGTATCGATTTTTTTCGATAAGGAGTGGGTACTCGCCGATGCGCTACCCAGCAACGGCGCCCAAATATTCCAACCAACTTCTTGTTCAGGGTAAACCTTGGAAATTATTTGCATTGTTTATGATTTGCCCGTCTAAAGTTTCACTAGCCTGTCGTATTTTCTTTCCAAGTTTTACGAGGGAGTGGGGAATTATATTGAGGTCGTACTTGTGGAAAGTGAAAATTTTCGAACCATACCTGAACACTTAAATAAATCCCATTTAAATATTGTAACAAACTTGTTTTATGTGCGCTTTATGTTGTTAAAAATGCATCCGTTCAAATCGCCTTTGAATTTGAAACAAACTGTTTCAGTAGGTGCATGTTAAGTAACTTGAGTCTGACATGTTTGATGATAGCGACTAATTTGTATAAGCTGGCGATTTCTCTTTACAGATTATGTTACGTAAACAATACAGGAAACTGCGGCATGTGCCCTCTATTGTTCAAACGATCATGACCCTAATGAACTTAAAGGGCAGCTGCAGTGCTTTTTTCAGTAAGGTTATTCAGTTATTGCCTTCATACATAGAATATACTGACAAATAATGAATGGCAAGTCTTATTTTGGTTTCAAACCAGCATTTGGTTTTCCTTTGAATGGCTTTGTAAAACAGGGGATTTTCACGCATACTCATGTAGGGAACCAACAGCCAAAATATAATGAAAAAACATAAGAAATGAAGAGGCAAACTTGACCTACAGAAATGGTTTGGTAAAAAAATTACACTTCCAGTTGAGTGAAAGGAACATATTTGGCAAAATAAAACCATTGAGGAGGAAAAGGTCTGTCAGAAAACCTATTGAAAACAACTGCAACTTTTTGTGCACAAATCAATTGGGTTACTGCTCTCAGTTCCCCAGATGACATCACAGTTTTGCTCATGAATATGGAAATGCTAATTAGCATACAAACCCCAAAACCTGTTTTTAACCCTGAATCAGTGTGAGGAAGTGGATAAAATTACAATCCCCATGTACAGTTTTTTTATTGGCACATGTTCAAGCCATAATATTCCTATTGCAGAGACCCTTTAATGTTCTAACTCGGAAAACAAGACAAGTCCTATGGGCTTTTTATAGTTCATATAGGCGGATCAGGCCTGTTCACATAAATGGAACTTTCAAAAGTCAATTTCGATGAAAATTACACAAAGTGGCTGTATTATAACTGGCCATTTAAAGGTATAATACATGATTGGTAAAGGTCACAGAACAGCACTTCACTTTGTCTGATCCTGCATGTACATGAAATGATAAATCTGTGAAAATTTGAGCTCAAATAAGACCTCTTATCACGAGAAAATAGTGAAAACCTGACTCGGTTTTTCTTATATTAGACATAAAGAATGGTTTTGATCTTACCCTGAAATCAAAACTGTTTTCGGTCTTTGTTTTACTCATTTCTGGATAAATACAGCATTTCAGGCGGAAATATTTTAACGGTATGTTTTCTACCGGCACCATCTTCATACTCTGAATTTCTGAAAGTGATACTTAAATCTGTGAACATTTTTGTTTGAATTACCAATCATGTTCTGTACCTTTAAGGTAACTTGCTGTGTATAATGAGTACCTTTTAATGGTCAAGAGCGGCGTGACATTGACCGTGCAAGTAGCCTGCACAAACAGCCGTCAGAAAGTGCAGTGATACCATTTTGGATTAAATAGCTTGACCATTCAATAAAATCATTATGATATGAAGAGTGGTCACCGTGACCTGGGCCGGCCACTTGGAACGGACCATAGCTTGAAGCGAGTAAACAATAATTGACCAATGACCATTACCTGAATAAGGAAGGAATACAAACACGTCAATGTCAACATTTTAAACATATAGTTTTCCGTCGTCTTTTTGCCCGCTTTTTGCGATGGGGCTGAAATAAGAGAAGTTTATTTGGATTATGATGTGCTTTAGACAGGCTATCATACATGTACATGTACTTTAATTAATTGGTACTGAACATGCCCAGACAGAAATCTTCACAGATTTATATACCTATAACTTACTGGGTAGGCCTGTAAAGATGTCGATGGTACAAACATACCGTTACAAATGTTCTGCCTGCAGAAAAGAGTCAAACCAGTGACCAAAACAATTTCGGATATTGTAAAGATACAAAATAACGGTGAAAATATTTTTTTAAATACTGGGGGCGTTTTTCACTGGCACTGTTTTCTCAAAAGTGGGCACCTTATGGGACTGAGAATACCACAGATGACTGTAAATTACTTTCTTGATATTTTTGCCCATGAAAAAAATCTGCTTTTTTGTTTTATTACAGAAACCAAAGTATGATAATGTTGATGAATCTTCAACTTGTCGCCGATTATTATAGTTTTTGGGCCTATGGTGTTTGTTTTTAGGGTTAGGGGTGTTAAGTTGGTTTTGTTTCTTTTGGGGGAGGTTTTTCTCTTGTTAGAAGCTGACGTATAATAGTTCACCCAACATTTGTTAACTTTCATACGAATGAGAAAAAAAGACGATAAAATGTGAGTCAGCTGTCGTTGGGTCACATTTTACCAAACCAGCCACTCAAAATCATCTATAGCGGGTCTTTCTTTGTGTGTAATAATGTGCGTAAATATCAATCTTATCCGCCGACGACGCGCCGTTTGTGGCATACATTACGCATTGTCCTCCTTACTAACCCCAAGCCCGGCGCGGCCTCAAACCATTACCTAATAACTCAAGAATGACCAATCAAGACCATCGATAAGAATCATTAGGCCTCGTGGCTCGGATAACAGCCATGCTGGTTGGCTAGTTGGTGATGGGAGCCCGCCTACACAATGCGCACGGCTGCTGTCAAGTTCAGGTTCAGGTCAAAATTATAACGAAGGATATGTGTGACGCGTGTACATGTACAGTATACATGTACATAGTGTACGTGTAGAAAACACTGCAAAGCGTGTGTGTGTGCACAGGGCATACGGGTTTGATCGACGGATTTATCAAGCCTTAGAAAAAACCATGCTGGTGTTGATACGAAAATTCAAATCGTGAGGAATTCATACAAGTGTTAATTTTTCTGGGTTCAACCGTAACCTAATTACAGACGTTACAGGGAGTGGTGTGTGTCGTCTTCATGGTGAAACACCGCTAGGAGGAGGGATTCGACAAGAGGTGTTTTTTTGTTTCGTGATCGCCATCGCAGAGGACAAGGTTAGTAGTCGCCATAAATTGACCCAGATAGTTACGTAAGGGCGTGTCGATATGGATTTCATATTGTCCGATGAATCTTTCCTTCAACCGATGTTGGGAAGGGGTACCCCTTAGGGTTGTGGGGGAGGGGATACGTCAGGGGTAAAGCAAGTTGTCCTGTTTGCCCCGAAAAGTTGGGGGATTACGTAATGTTTCGTAATACGTGGCGCAGTCTGACACAGACTTGGTCATCATGCATGCTATCGCCATGACACAACTTGCAAGCAATCGCCCCCACCACATTGCACAGTTTGCACAATCGTCCAACATGTGATTTCACGGGAATTGTCATCACAATTCTCCTGACTGAATCAGTGGAGTTTCTCAAATGTTTATGCCGTTGGAATGTTTCCATTTTTGAAGTGATTTTGTCGTGGATGTGTTGTGGCATGTTGCTGTGTTTGTAGCGTATGGTTTCTACTGTACCGTGCATATTTGCAATGGCTTTGTTCCTGACTAGTACTGCACAGTGTACTTTATACTGCTTAGAGAGGCCAAGGTTGGTGTGATTGTATACGTGTTGTAGGGGCAGGGTCATGTACATTTGTATAAGAATCATGATGCTTTAGTCCATAGGGCAAAGGCTAGAATTGAATCCAAAGTCAAGAAAAAAACGGTTACTGCAATTTAATTTTTTTAAACACGAGCAATTCATTTTGTGGTTGCCGATTCCTAGTTATTTGAGTTATTTATTTGTCAATAATTAGCATCATGGCAAAAAACTTTCCTAGGTTGAATTTATTTCTTCTTGCATGTGACTTATTTAATTAAATTTTCTAAACAAAGTTCCACACGTCTTTGTTTTAAATAATGGGGGGATTTGAATATTAATTTCCTAACCCTGAGCACTGACAATAAAAAGATCACACATTGCATGTTTTCTCTATCGTTGCAGACACCGAGCGTAAAAGAGGCATGCTATAAAAATGTTGCATGATTCAGAAATAAATTAATTAAGTGCATGATTTTGAAATATTATTTTGATGAAATGCATGATTTAGAAAATATATTTGTAAGTTGATTGTGCATGATTTTGAAAATGTTATTTTGATTAAATTCTTGATTTGGAAACCACTGAGAAGTTAAGAAGGGAGCATTCCTAGCTCTATGGTAATAATGGTATGACTGGCGAGGTAATCAAACCTGTGACCTAAGAATGCTCAACTATTCCAGCTTATGTTACAGGCCACATCAACCCCACTAGGGCCGCGCCAACCCATAACTCTCTGGTCCAACTAATGTCATAAAATCGTTGCAAACCACTTGACATTAACACGTAGGGATCGTCAGAAGCTATACCCATATTAACTGTAGTGTGGCGAATAATCTCACTTCATCAACAAAATCAAAATCAGAGAAGTTGTAAAAATCAGAATGTTGGAAAATTAAGAATATTGACTGGCCATTTCTATCAATTTTATTATTTTTTGCAACAGAGCACCTGTATCTTGTTCTTGTCCTCCTGTCATTTAGCCTTTGAGAAACATCATGATCAGGCCCTCAAACTCCAAGCATTATTTTGTTATATTTCACATTTTAGTTGATGAGCAGTTTGCAGCAGTTTATTAGTATTACTTTACAATAATACTTGTATTCATTATAATTATTTCGTATGTTATTTACCAATGCCAACGTTACCAATGTTTTGAATTGAGTAAAGAGAAAAGTGAAACATCGAATTGGTAGAATGTGTTCACACTGTGCCCACGAAGGACAGACCCATGTACGATCATCGTCACCCCCAAGAACAGAAGGGCTTTCTGGAGTAGAACTCGGTGTTTTGTGGGAGTCACTCAAAATGCCTCTGGTGGAGATATTATTGTTGAATAATATTTTTGAAGTTGGCACTAAGTATGATAAACATTCCCCATTCACAGTTTTATTTGTATGTTTGTTGTTTGTTTCTGTTTATTTAAAGGAGCACCTCTGCTGAAAGAGCAAAATAATCCGGTAGCTAACGCTCACGCACTTGCGTTATTCCTGGCAATGAGAACGATATTAGACTTCTGGATGATTTTTTGTTTATTCATTCGGTTCTAGTATAATGAGTGATTTCATACTTGAAGTTGGCGCCATAATCACGAAATGAGACTTGGTAATCAGGAGTGGTACATGTAATTATGAACAGCTCATTGGGTCACGATTTTAACGGTGCGCGAAATTTGAGACTAGTCATTATTTTGACTCATTTCGTAGAAAACGTCATGTCAGCAGGATACAAATACCTATGTCGTCAACTTGGTACGTCCATGTCTATAAAGTGCACGCTTACCACGTGCAATTTACGCGGGAAACATTATTGGACAGATTTTGGAACTTTAGATATAAAGAACTATAATATATCAGATGGAGATAACATTCGGCGCGTCATCCAGTGAAGATGTATCACCACCGAGCCGCTCAGTAACGATGAGGAAATGTGGTTTCAATTCTATAGGCAGTGAAGAAATGTCCACTGCCGAAGACTTTCCAACAACTCATTCATTATTCATAACGGAAATGACGACATTATGTCGCTCATTAATATGTATAAGCAGACTGGAAAACTTGACCCTAGTTCTTCCATGGTTCATCTTGGTGGGGCATGAATGTGTTTCACATCACACTATACAGTCTGGATATATTATCTTATAATGATGACAATAATGATGGCATCTCACTAAACTGTCTGCAATTGATTATAAAGCGATTAAATATAATAGCTGTATGTCCATTTCACGAATCCTAATTTACCTCCTTCAATTTGCCTCTTAAATTGCTTTGAATAAACCTTTCTCGTATAAATTTATTGCGGGACGTTTATGACTTCAAAGTTCACAATCTTCAGCATCCATGGCAAATTATCGGTGTTTCGTACAGGCACAGTGGAGGTAATGTGGCATTATGAATAATGTTACATTTTTGGTTCAATAGCTCGATGGAGGCCATGCACAGGCCGAATTTGCTTCACCCCAACCCCAAGTGCAACAGACTTTGATCAGCAGACCATGGACTGCATGAAGGAAAGAACTTTCCTCCACTGTCCACATACACGCATGAACCTATATAGCCCCATTCTCTCTCTGAAGTTTTCTGAAACTCAGTCCTCATCCTCCAGTGTACCTCTGGTTCTGGGGTAAACCAGATTCCAAGCTACGGTGCATGCATGTAGTTTTATTCGAGACAGATCAATAATAAATCGACTTAAAAATACATTACAGGATTGGTAACATACCCAAACAGAAATGTTCACAGATTGACGTATAACTTTCAGGGTATGAAGATGGTGGTGCATGGTAGAAACATACCGTTAAAATATTTCTGTCTGAAATGGTGTATTTATCCAGAAATTTGATTAGTCAAACAAAGACCGAAAACAGTTTTGATCTCGGGGTAAGATCAAAACCATTCTTCATGTTTTATAAGAAAAATTGAGTCGGGTATTTTGCTATTTTTTGGGGACTCAGCTGATGTCCAATTGGGCTAAAAATTTCACAGGCGTCTTATTTTATGTACGTGTTGGATTAGACAAAGTATGAGTGCTGTTCTGTGACATTTACCAATCATGTATTATAAGTTTAATTCGGAAGAGCACATATAGGTGAACAAAATGTCGACACATCACCCTGGGCTCTAAGTATAAAGACCGTGCACAGAAAACAATTATTTATAGAGAAAGGACCTTGCATATTCTCATGTTAGCGCCGTGTTGTTACGTAATGTTACATGTTCGCTTATGTTTGTCCGAGGACAGGCTCTTGGTTTGTCTTCAAACACCTTGCAGGGTCGTGTATTTATAATGTCTTTCCGTTTTGTTTATTTGAGGTCCAACAGATTTCGCAATCCAGACGATTGCTACCGTTGGCAAACCCTACTATATAGCATGTAATGTATCACACAATGATTTACAAATCGTAGTGGTGCGTCATGCAATTATGCTTATATACTTTCAGCAGACAGGAAGCGGTATCACCTGTGAGTGTGAAAAGTCCTCCGTTGGAAATAATGCATTAATAGGCCTAAGTTTACAGCTAATGTTCATGGTATAATCTTTTATCTCAACTTTGTATTTCAATTGTCACTTCAGTTGTCGCCATGGTGACGCATTCAGATGAACGGTCACAGGTGTGTCACTATACGTCAGTTCATCGTGTCAAACTGCAACCCTTTTAATTTCCTTATATATAAAGTGACCGCTGATTGACTCATGTATACGTATTAACGTCATCCTCCTATTGTCTCTAAAAATAGTAAGACTTTGTAAAAGAGATGAGCTGAGATGAAACCCTGGTCACTGTGCCATATAACTGACTCGCGAACTGTACCAGTTTAACTCGGTGAACTACCGATAGCCATCTCATTATAAAAACCATGCAGTGTCTCACTCAGAGTCAGACAACGCAACGATACCATAATACCGATCCATGTAAAGACGATTTGACCATGCAGACTCATGATATGTTTTGATACCTATAGTCTTGGTATTATCTGTCAAGGTCGGTGAACATGTTCATTTTGGGGATTAGGTACGGTATAACCTTCGCGAATTGAGTTGCACGTGTTGTTTATTGCATAGTCCTTATTATTCCATTTTGTGCACTAAAATAAACCCTTTTTTCCCTGTTGGGAAACTAGCTGAACCAAACTTTAGGCCTATACATACAAACGTTTTGAAACCACGAGGATTAGAAAAAAAACTTTTTCGAGACTTTCTGTATACTTTCTGTATATACTTTTCGTGAATAGCCTTAATTTCTTTTGTAAAAACTGACGCCCAAACGTATAAATAGAATTATAGGTAAATCGAACTTAACCCATGTTCCATGATGGTATACTTTAATATAACACGTAATTGTAATTGTAATGAATACAACAAAAATTGTTGTTGTTTTTGTTTGTCAAATATTCTAATGTGTTTCATCATTGGGTAATTAAAGGAGGGAGGGAAAACAATGAAATCATTGCTATTGTTGTGATTTGTGAAAAAAGGATTGTCGTTTGGTTAAGTAATAAATGTAAGCAAGTCTAGTATTGTTGTTGTTGCTAATGTTTTTCATGCGAGTTCAAGCTTCAACAAGAATGGAAAGTAATAATTTGACAGAGTTGTGTAAACAGCCCCGAGAAGAAAAACAGTATGTGATTGTGTTCGAAAAAGAAAGAAAGAATGATTGTATTTAACATTTTCACTTCAAAATTTGCGTGAGGATTTGAATGACCAGAACAGCAAAGTGCAACCAAAAATTGAACGACGTCATCCAAAGTTCGTGTAAATATGTTAATGATTTCTGATAAAACGGGTTTGGAGTGTATTATAATGGTTTTGCGTTCAACGTCGGAAGACTCAAATTCTGTGAGAATATTTTCTTTAAATGAGAAATTGCCATTTTTTTCTTTAGTCTGCACAGTTAAGTCTCCATATTTTGGTCGAAACTTGCCATTATCCAACAGGCCACAAAGACGCGTTTTATACAAAGCAAATCTCAATATTGTGCATATTTATGTCTACATGAACTTTTGACCTGTGTACAACTGCAGCTCAACCGTCCCTGTACACTCTGCTATTATTATACTAGAGTGTATGCATGGAGCTTATTGCATTATTTAATGATGAATGACCAGTAACTATGACCGGACCGTCAAGGGCGGGCCATGGACACTGTGACCGGTCAACGGTCAGATAAACCAGACCAGTTCAGGCCAGTGGTTGAAGCAGAGAATCATGTACACGTCTGGTACTCGCAGTCCGTATATTTTACACGCGATGGATAGTAATATGCTTCACGCACGGTAATATTATTTTGGGTTATGGGTGTTAGATAATATCTAATACTTCAAGAATTGTTTTATCAGCATGATGTTTCACTAAAATAATGTCACCGTTGTCACGACATTACAAATGACAATAATTGAATAGCCGTATTAGCTATTATTTAGTGGGTCTATCATTCGTGCCGTTATACTCGTGCTGCTACGTTACAGTGACATGTGCGTTTGTTTTGGTATCAGTGGTACGGCTTTTTCGATATTCGGCTTGTACTGACTTTGCAATATTGTTCGTTTTTCTCAAAAATTCCACAGGTCCCGTAAGAGGTGGTCCAGGTACATCATGGCGTCCGATGAGAGTAGCCGAGACAACGGCGTGAGAACGGACAGTGAGGATGAGCCCACGGACCTCGTAATGAACATCAAGGAGGAGCCCAAGGAGGACGATGAATACTATGAAGATTGCTTCAACAACGGAATATCCACCGACGACCACAGCGAAGACATGCAACACCAAGACGGGGATATGTACGACGAATCCGCATCGGAATATTACAAAGAAATCAGCATACCACAAGTCTCCCCGTTGCCCGATGGAGGAGAGTTGAAACCTTTAAAGGTCGTGCGAGTCGTAAGCTCGGATCCACCGAGGGAACCCTCGCCACCACCAACCTTAACTTCCAGGCGCTTGGTACCGATCAGTATCAAAACGTCGGGTCCAATACCCATTGCTCTATCCCTCAGCAAACCTGAGGTAGACCCAAAGACCAATGCACCGGTTATAAACAGCCAGTCATCCGCTCACCATCTTATGACTCTGGCCACGGAGGCAGACAAGATCTTGAAAAAGCAGGAAAATCGTCTGAAGAGTGAGAAGGGGTCAGGATCTGACCTCACTGACGAGGGGAAGATCAGCGAGGAAGATAACATGGGCTCGTCGTCAGATTCAAGTTCCGGCGTGGTGGATTCTTTTCTGGGCTCCGGCGATCAGACCATGACACTCATCCAGAGGCGTGCAGCAGAAGCCTCCTTGTCCAGCAGCAAGAAGTCCAAGAGGAAACGTAGCCAGTTGCCCGACGACTTGAAGGATGAGACTTACTGGGAGAGGAGGAGGAAGAACAATGAGGCGGCCAAGAGGTCTCGGGATGCCCGCCGAGCCAAGGAGGACCAGATCGCCATCCGAGCAGCCCTGTTGGAACAGGAGAACATGCGATTAAGGATCGAAGTAGGTGCACTTAAAGAGGAAACCATCAGGTTGAAAGGACTGCTATATGAGAAGCGATGAGATCCATGTGCTGTATTTGCCAATCCTTGCCGCTTCGTTATTTTACCTCGGATTAAAAAAAGGTCCAACTACACGCCAAGAACTCGTTGCACGCTAGATAAAACTCGACAACTCAGTTCTTATCTTTGGTGTATATTCGCATGAAGCTTGGACTTTTCAATGTGCCCACCTAAACATGCCGCGGTGCCTGTAGTGGTACAGTGTATAGAACTTGTATTTCTTTTAGATCAAGTGCCAGCTACTATCATTTGGAGCATATCTTCAAGTTTACAGACTGTCTCACTCGGCCAGTTCACCAGGATGTACCAGTGCTGCCCGTTCTCCTTTGTGCAGTTTGCGACTGACAATATTGTCAATATTTTAACTGCTTATTAACTGACAATACCGAGCCAATAACTGCACAGTGGTGGAAAGAATTCTTTGATTCGATGCTGCAAGTGAAGGCCTAATTCACTACGTTTATAAAATTACAGTCTAGGAACACAATTTCTTTGAAATTTACTATTTGGAAATTACCTACAGAGGTAGTGAAACTCTTAAATGTTTGAGAGCCCAATCGGTACAAGCAAACGTAAGTCTCCACGATAAGTGTTGATCATCTGCCGAGAACGCTCCTTTACATGAGACAAATTTTGAAATTACATTGCCTCAGTTTATGAATCTCCAGCTAAGGATTGTGCAGACAACATTCTTCTGAAATGGCGATGGTAACGGGACAATGCCTCTGACTTATTTTTTTACAATCTATTTCGTTCTTTGTGTTTTCTTGCGAACTGTCCGGTATATATTGAAATGATATAAATCCAATAGATTTGTTTTTCAGGTCGTGAACTTTCATGATTAGACATCGCGCGGAAACAAGCTCACGAAAGCTCATGTTCACAAAGAAATTGCTAGTAATGTTTTTAATTTATTGTTGAGGGGAAAGTCACAGTCTGGAGTTATTTAAGTCGGTTTAGCCCAACCCAGATTTCGGCCTGAGCACGATGACATTCAGTATAATATGGCAGCGGTCATTTCAGCCCGAAAATCGCCATTGCCATACTTATTTTTTGTCGAAAATCCCATTCCCTGAAGTTGTCTAAGAATATCAGCAAAACTTTGGGAAGGTGGTGTTTGCACTTATACACTTAAAACATAGGGTGTCTAAAATAATATTCAACAAATAACACAGACAACCCTCTGTCGATGACTTAACCAAATTGCCTGGTCCCCAAAAGAAGATTCTAAATAATGCATATTATGTAAATACCTTAATAGTGCAAATGTTACTGAAATGCTTCCAAACAGCCTATACGAGTGTTGATTCACTTTAATTTCATCGACCACCGATTAATTGTTTTGTTGTTTTTTGGTTATAATTCCTTGTTTGTTATACAATTTCTCTAGGGCACGTCTTTCAGATTCTGTCATGATTGTGACGCAGAAACCTTCTTTTTTTTATTAATTTTTCGCAAAAACAAAATCAGAGTAGCAGTAGAAGTGACGGAGTCAGACAACAAGCAACATGATAAAAACCAACAAGTTTGAAGTCACAACCCAAACAGACAAAGAGGCAGGGATATACAAACCAAATTAAAAAGCATTCCAAACTTCATGTTTGAAAGAATGGTAGAAAACACGCTATTCACGATAGTGTCTCATTATAATTGTTTTCTTGGTTTTTTTAACACATCATATCAGTACAAGAAATGTCAAAACACATTTTTACTTTTATCTGATTTTTGGAAGAACACGGGTTTCAGTTATACTAAGGTTTTTTTGCTGCTATTATTCCGAGGTTACAAATTCATCTCGAGAAACAATCCATCAATGGGTAGTATTAGCGTGTTTTGTATTTTTTGTTTCTTTATTTTCTTTATAGTAATTAGCTTACTGTACCAGGTCCAGTTGATGGATTTGGAATTTACTTTGAATTTGGGACACCGTCGGCAAGGGACTTTATGAGTCCAACGATACATGTATGGACCGATGATACATTTACTAAGTATGTAGCTCGGTCCCAGAGGTCGTATGGGTTTCTGCTTCATTCATTTCACTTAAAGTTATTTATTTGAAAGCTTATTGTAGCTTTGGCAATCATGTAATGATTGTATACTTCTAGTATACAATAATTATGTCTATTGTCACCCTAGAACTAGATCTTCGGCAAAAGCATTGATTTAATACACGTATGTGTGTATACATCTCATTTTTAGGCCGCTAAGTATTCTTTGCATAGGCGGTGTAATGTCACGCTTGGGTAGATGCAAATTAAAACAGTAATTTTATCATGTGCTAAAAATTCTGCACCGGAATTGCATTTTTCATATACAAACTATGGCAGAGGTACATACATAAAAGACTGGAAATTACCCAATTCGTTTGAGTCGATACACGGCACTATCGGGATGAATTTTATCATGACATATAAACATGACTAATCTTACTAATTAAAATTCATTGTTTTTAAGTGTCAACAAAAATGTCAAAATTTTCATACATATCCAAATAAAGACATTATAATTAATTGGCGTTACCCGCTGTGCGTTACTTTTGCACGATTCCTGGAAGGAAGTCCTGTTATCATAATCAGTAATTCCTCACTCAGTAGTATACGTGATACCATAAACTAACATAAGCTATAAGGTCGAAGTTTGTAAAGGTAGTATCATACTTTGGTAGCAAACAGAAATCTTCACAGATTTACCCATAACTCAGACTAAAGATGTTGGTGATAGAAACAAAACCCTAGTGCCCGAAACTCTGTATTCGTCCAGAAAATAGTAAAACCAAAGACCAGGGAGATAAACAACTCCTGTGAATAGATTTGAAAATACCGTGAGCGTTTTCACTTTTCTCAAAAAACGTGGGCACCGTATATGGGACTGGAAATTTCACAGATAACTGTTACTGTATCTATTCTAAAGTATGAAGTTACTTTTAACGTGACCAAGAACCAGAAATGTTGCCTGAAATCTCTCGAGAAAGCGTCCTTAATGTTTAGTTTGTTGTTTTTTGATGATAATAATAATCGATCTGGTGTTCATTCCCTTCGTCCATCACTCGGATGCAACTCCGATGAACACCCATCGAAAGAGGGCGGGCTCAAAAATGCCTGCGGCTTCCTATGTCGCGCATGCGCAATAGGTGAACAATTCATGTTGACATGAGGAGTTACATCACCACTTTTAATACTACTAGGTAAACAAATAATAATGCTTATTTAATTGTACAGCCCTTCACTTTCAAATGGTAATTTGTAAAGCTGTGAATATACAAGCCAAACGCTGCATGTAAATAAAAGCAGAAATATCTTAATTTGTATTTCGATGTGTTTCTTTGTTTACTGTATGTTCCACTTTTACTGTAGCAGTTCGTCTGTCCTGTGAGGGAAAATCTGAGAATCTCAGCTAGCTAGGTCTTGGAGCTTGGTATGAGGCTGGGAAGAGCTGCATTCCATCCGCCTTTAGTCAAGGAGCAGAGTACAGAAAACCCTCTTATTCATGTGTTAGCTCAACACCCACTACATCTACTTCATAAAATGGAAGTTTATACCATCAACAGCTTTGCTAGGTAGTATGTGGCTTCAAATTGTGGTATCACTATTGAGAAAATGTGGTATTATTTGAGGAGCAACAAAAACAAGATTCACTTTTCCACAATGCAACTGAAAAGGGGGCGTGGTCGTATTCCCCCCTATTCCTTGATGTATTTTGGTGAATGATTATGTAATTATATAATTCATAATCCATTCACAGAGAAATAACATAACAAAAAATAAAAAAGTCAGAAGCAAGAGCTTAAACACATTAATTTTTGTTGAATTTTCTTTTGTTTTTCTTAACTAGTGTACCTAGAAAATAATGTTCCTTTAGGTCTATTCCATCAATTTCTTAAGTCAGACTTTAGAAGTAGTCGGAGTCGCGAACTCATAATTTGTTCATGGTCCATGCTCCTTGTCTACTTCTGTCTTCTATGGCAGGCACAGTGGTCTAACTATCAGCTGTCTGTGCTTCACCACAGTTGCATCTGCCTGCCGCCCTGAAAGGTTATACGGAGAATGTATGCAGTCTTGAAATCGCCCAATGCCAGTGCGGATTGAGTCGGTCAGGCGGCACCTTTATTCTTTCATTGAGGCTGCTCACGGTTCTTTACACTTGTTATATGGAAGGCAGCCTTAATTGGGGTTCGTATCGATTAGTCCACAAGGTTTATTTTCAGACAATAATAGCTTCTACTGTTCCTAAATGAGATTTTTACATTAAGCAAAATAATGTTCCCGGGTCCTCTGACCTAGATTGGACATAGATTGACATTATTTTAGTGTAAAAAATACAATTTCCCTACCCGCTTGTTGCAAACTTGAACACAGCCTGTCAGACGCGAGACGCCATTTTGTCACGAACTACCTGACGGTGGAGGACGGTCTCTGATACTCTCGACCAATCATAAATCGGTATTTACCATGCAACTTTTTCATCAGCCAATCACCGACGTTCTGGTCGGGTTAATCTGATACCAGACCCAACATCACGAGCCGTAAACATCAGGGCGGAAACCAGACTATAACTTATTCCGCTAAGAGTGTTGTCTGTAAAATGTATGGCGCAGCTTCGTTGCCGTTTTGCCGCATCATTCCCCTCAAAAATCAAAGCCCTCCGGGTTTCCACAAATTATACCTATCAGTGCAGAGGACATCACGAGATTTCACGACCGACTGCCCAGGCGACTTTAGTTTACTGTAGAAGTTATTAATTCATGAATATTAAATGAGTTTGGTCGGGAAATAGATATTATGCAAAAATAATTTGGCTTGCCCTTCACCGACGTGGATGAGCACTGAGTATAGTGCTCATCCAAGTCGGTGAAGGGCAAGCCTAATTTGCAAGTTATTAATTGTCTGAACTACACCTTGTGGACTAATCGATACGAACCCCGACTTTGGTTTTTGTCCTCTGCGGTGAAGACTAAAATTCGGGGCAGATGAAGGGTTGTCTGCTTTTGAGGCGTTGTCTTGATGGGAGGGCATCTTACAGTATGGAGGTGGTGTGATTCTTCCATGGCTGCTAAAGGCTGCCTGTCCGTGCGTGGCGGTTTCTATTCTGTGATGGGATGTCCGCTAGGACAGGGAACTGATGGTCATATAGAGCATGTTGGGTTTGGTTTTTGGGAGTGGGTGACTTTCATCAGACCATCTTATCCGTCTTATCTTATCTCCGGTCCGTGTCATCTTGTTTTCAAAATAAATATTGCGTAGATTTCTCAATATTGACGATATGATTTTGAAGGGAAATTTTTCACAGGACGATAAGCAACTTTATTTGAGTAAGTTCAACACACAAAGTAAACAGTCTGTTCTGGGGAGCAATACTTTGCAGATGGCAATGTGCTATAGTGCATGCACTGCATGTGGCGCTAAAATAAACTATGTTTTCAATTAATTACCTGTTTTCAGGTATCTTTGAAAGACGTGCTCGGATATAATAATATCCCGGTATTCTTTTTATTTGCTACCTGAACATAAATTTGTAAACTGTCTTTCTTAAAGTATTTCTCACTTGAAATTCAATTTGAAATAATTATCAGGGAATAATATGCACTAAAATAATAATGTCTAAGACGAGCTGGGCTCGATTTCACGAAAGGCTAAGACAGATCGCAACATAATTATGCGTATCAATCTTAACTTGCTAAGCAAACTGTGATGTCACAATACTATAGCTGCTATGGAAAAATGAACAACTCATCTATAAAAGATGAATCGCAAATCTTTGTGAAATCGACCACGGGTCACGAATGATAAATTATTCCAAGATTTATTATAGCTCTTTAACCGTAAAAACGAGTCGAGTTCCCGTTGCAGACGTACAGATGGACTCTATCCATTAATTGCAAAGAGCGCCATCGGTGATACAGCCTCGAAAACTACTGGTAACTGCGTAAGACGTACATGTACTAATACATGACTGTGATATCGTTAATATTCATGTGTATTACTTTTGGAATAGGCTGGTGTTGGATCAAGGCGGCATTATTGACACAAAATGTAAGATGCATAACAGTGTGTATAGGTTTAACTACTACTTGCATAATAATGTTGTTGTTGATGGCTTATAAGGAGAATAATGTGCCCCAAGTAAGCCCAGTTTTTGCAACGGTCAAGCTTTTGAATCATGTCCAGCAAATAATTTCTTTTTTAATTTTTTTTTTACTCCGCCGATACATTTCTAAAAAAGGATCTGAAGAACTTCATCTCCAATTTTTAAGAGTTTCCAATGATACGATTTTGATGCAGTTGTTCATAGTACCACATGGTGACCTTGACGCACTCCAAAACATCTGCTGGAAGTGACTCTAAATCCGGAGGTGGGTTGGGTTTCAAGAACTCGGTGCTCTCAAAGGCCTCTGTATAGAATCCCAGCATCTTGTCACCTTTTAGAAGATACTTGGCTATCTTCCACTGCCTCACGATATCATCTCCAGCCGGCCAAGACAGTAGACTATCACTATAAGGAATGCCCACCTTTTCGCAGTAGAGAGGCAGGATACCAGATGGATCGGCCAAGAGTTCATCCGTGTCTACGATGGTTGGGTTTGGATCAAGGTTCATCTTGACGTATTCGACGAGATCGTAAAGCTCCTTGTAGCCATACCCGGCCGGGAAAAGAGGCAGCTTGACCAAGTCAATCTCTTCCCCGTAGAATCGAGTGAGCAGGCGCTTGAAGGAGAGAAATACTTTGGCAGGGTGGGGGATAGCAAAGCTGTACTTGAAGCCCGTGGGTAACATGTCATACTTTCCCGCCAAATGGTGAGCTATGCATTTAGGAAGAGGATCTTCTTGTTGGGATACTGTGTCTCAGACAGCAGTACCTCCTTAATCCAAGCATAGGTACATGACCTCTCGTCAAACCCTTCCTCGACCCCTAATGTGGGATCGAGGACCTCACATGTCCGTTCATGAATCCTCTTCTCAAGTTCGCTTGGATTCTTCACCTTTTCTCTGTTCGCATTATCCAGGAGGAAGGCGTTGAGGTATGGTTCGTGAACAACCTGAATCCCCTCCGCGTAACTCAAATATTTTGCAAACGCGGTGGATACACAGCGCGGGGCACTCCATAAAAAGACTTTTCGCAATCCGGATTCGGCAATCCGGGTGGCCATTTTTCAGGCAAGATAAAAATCTATTTACAAAAAATTACAATATTAATGTGGCGTGATCGTACTATTATTACGATGCCCATGACAGGACACCTTTTTACAATCACTCAAACATGAAAGTCGCTAATTTTCTCTGGCACGTGTAAATTGAAAAGCTAAAAATATGAATTCAAAACTTTGAATCGGGTGGCGTCAGACTTCAACTTTATGGGTGCTACATGACTAGAAGACAATGACTCTACGTAAATTAAAGTAGAGTAAACTGGGGCGTCAAAGAGCTAAGGCCTAGACATAGACACGGCATATTATTGCCTTAAAATCAAACACACATAATTTTTCACCCAGCATTGACTGACGCATTAATTTCACGTGTGTGCCTTCCCTATAATACTCCCACCCCACGGGCTACACAGGCTAGGAACATGTCGTGTAATAAGTGTGACAAAAGGGGGAATTCTCGAGCGATGCAATTTGTGCACTATTGAATCCCTAGTGATTTCTGACATCCAAAATTTCCCATATATGAGAATTCTTTTGTTAAAATATTTCATGTGATTAGTCGCAGGTAAAAAGGCTTTTTTTTTTTCTTTTTTTGATTTTTTAAAAATGTATTTGTAATTTTGAATTAAAATGTTCTCAAGTTCATGCTTGAGTTTCGGTCTAGACAACGGTTTTTCGTATGTCGTACTAATGACCGATTAATTCAGTTATTCAATTTATTTTTATTTATGTTTTCAATGTCGGCTAAGCCTTTAGTTAATTGTGGTATGAACCTGTGCAAAGTTGGATACAAAATAATAACGTACGACATTTCAAGTGGCATTGGACTCTATGTCCGTTCGGGGCCATCGTACATGGAACCTTTGTACCGTAGTGCTGACGGTAAATTCCACAAAAGTATTTTCAAGTGTCATCTCCTCACGGTATTTCTGGTTATGAAATGCCGTTTATCTGGCATCCACGCCTATTATATGAGGCTGGTCATAATTTTCATCATTATTTTGTCCGAAAGGTGGACTAATTTGAAAGAAATGATCAATCATTAAAAATTGTATAAATTGCCAAATGCGTATTGCCAATAATAATTAGTTGTTATACATTCCTACACGGCCTAGTGTGCATATTACATAATCCTGAATATTCTCATGAAAAGGACTGAATAATTATGCATGACGAATATACGAGCTCTGAAATAAGATATCACATGAGCTTTCCCATATTAAGCCTATACGATTTTTTCCTTATTTCCATGATGATTTCTCTATTATACTAAATGCAATTTCGTGTTGCTTTTACCAAACAAAACGTCTTCATCTGTATCATGGCAAACCAGCGAATATTGGCCTGATATTATTATACAATGTGTGATGAAAGCTTATGATGCAAATCTTATTCGTACACTTTGACTAAGTTTTGATGAGGGGGTTTATTCTTTCCTCGACCCATGATGAACTCAAAACCTCCGCAACGCCGGCTGAGCTGCGCAGATGCTACCCCCATGCAGTGGCGTCGCCAAGGGGGGGGGGGGGGGGGGCAGGGGGCACGTGCCCCCCCCCCCACCCCCCCCCCCCCCCCTGGAAAACCTCGTGCCCCCCTCGTGCCCCCCCCCCCCCCATTTGAAATTTGGGTTGGTGAAAAAAATATATAATATATACAAAGTTTGCCCCCCCCAACAATTGCTAGTGCCCCCCTTGTGCCCCCCCCCCCCCCCCCCCCGACTCAAAAGTCTGGTGACGCCACTGCCCCCATGGAGGGGGACCGGGGTGCCCTACATGATTTTATTGACCCTTATAAGTACGCCATTCGTTACATCAGTCCTTCAATTATATAATTAATTGTTGTGCAAGATAGAAATCTGTTTGCCAAATCAGTAATGACGTGTACGTGTAATTGGTGTACCTTGAGGGATTTGACCATGAAGCATAGAATGATGCTATTTCGTTACTTGGAGGAATATTTAGAGGAAAATGGGGGAAAGGGGCCGAATTTCAAAACTTTGCTCCGAAGTTAAAGGTAATAATTATCATACTTTGGTTTTTGTCAAAGAAATGTATGGGCAACGGTAAAAGTCACAGTCTCTGAAATTCCCAGTCCCATATACGGTGCCCACCTCTTGAGAAAACAGTGAAAACACACATAGTATTTTTAAAGTTTTTTCACCGTTATTTTTTATTTAAAAGATCAAAATTGTTTTTGGTCAATGGTTCTACTCTTTTCTCAATAAATACAGCATTTCAGACAGACAAAAAACTATTAACGGTATGTTTCTGCCATCACCATCTTCAATGATACCCCATAAGTTGGAGGTAAATCTTTGAAGATTTCTGTTTCGGTATGCTACCAAAGTATGATAGTAACTTTAAGACACAGATTCAAACAATCATGGTGGGACTCTGATTTTCTCAATGCCAACAATGGTAATTCAGTATTAGGAAATTGAAATTCATCCATTTCCCTCCTCCATGTTCCGACTATAAATAATTATAATATTATTCAGACAAGGGTTCAGACAAGTCTACCGTCGGACAAATCGACTTGAGACAGGTCGACCTAGCCTGGTGAGCCAGGCCACATCGGTCACCTGGTGGTGAGGGGTTTAATTCACACTAGGCCTACTCCAGCGGAATTCGCCAATAAAAGGTTTAAACTTTAATTTTCAAAGACATTTAGGGAATTGAAAAATGATTAGCAAAATATGAAGATCACTAAACCCTGTACAGTAAATAAATTACACACTAATAAAGGAAATGTGGGGTTTTCCTTATAAAAAAAACCCGGCCGTTGAGATAC